>MU619358.1:13054-42206 GCA_025201805.1 Parasitella parasitica | reverse complement strand
CAACCTGTCTTTTAAATTGTTTAAATTCCTCCTTGAGTTCATATGCTGGCGTGCTATCAAGATATTGTGATATGTCCAATGGCAATTCTGAGCCATGTACCCTTTCTTCTCTTTGTTGTCGCTCTTCCAGTTGGAGGCGCTTAAATAATTCAAATGCCTCGGTAGTAGTAAGGTATTTTGTTGTTTGATCATCATTGATATCACTCATAGTTTGTTCCACGATGCGCGGCTTTGAAAGATATAGGGAAGAAAGGGATTCAAATTTATTATTACTATATATATGAAAAATAAAGCGTGGCTCTGAGAGCATTTACCACATTGGAAGCCGAAGCGGAGGCAACTGAGATTGTTATAGGTACGACAAACAATAGTGGAAAAGTGAAAATCGAGTTTGAGGTTTTGAGTCCAAACAGATCAAAATCTGAAAAATAACCAGAGGTGAATGAGACTCGGATATGTTGTGGGAAGATGCAAAAAAGTAGATTTTGGCTGAAGATTGTGTCCCTATCGCTTAATATCTTATAAAGATATCAGGGAGTTAAATTATGCTTTTAAGGAATGGTTTAGATTGTGTGGGGGGTAAGTTGAGCCAAAAATGAAGCTATGAAAAAATGGATTTCAGAATCTTAACTATTAATTTGTATCAAGACATTTCCGTGCTGCCTGTTGCAATCATGTCTTGCTCTTTGGTTGAAAAGAGATGGTGCCACATTGTATTATACACAGTGACTATGTAGGCTGTGAATTCAATTTCAGCAGTGTGTCTCTTTCTGGACCTAAGCAGGTAAGGGAACCTTCATTGCTAAATGATATCAAGAAAGTAATAAATAAATCAAACTTATATACTAATTATTTTTTTGCAACAGATGAATTCTGCATCCAACTATGTAGATTGCAAGACTATGCAAGAACATTTTTATATTACTAATTTTTAAATATGCGATACATCTCAATTCAAGAAAAATATATGTGCAAGTATCAAAAGCAACAACGACCCTGCAACTATTGCATTCAACCGGAGTCAACAGCTCGTTCACACATGCTTCTTGTTGGCATCATAGCTCTATATGGATATATCGTAGACGCATAAAACAACATGGATCAAGATGATTAAGAGATATTAACATACAAAATTATGTTACATTTCTGGTTTCTAAACAAGTTTCATGTCTATATGTCATGAAAAAAGGGAAAAAATAACGAGTATCGAATAAGCATGTGATAAGGATCTGTTTACCATGGACACACAACACGGCGTTTCAAATAAATAGGCAATATTGTCAGAGCGTTTCTCTCTTTCTCTTTTGTTGTTTATAATCATGGCAAGTGTTAGGAAAAGACCTTTGAAGGTAGTAACAGACAGCGAGGATGATCAGTCCGACTCAAGACAGAGGAGAGACTTGCACATCACAAGCAAAAGAGTATCGACAATTACAGAGGAGAAGGAAGACAAAAAGAAGGGATATGCTGGCTTTTCTCATACTTTGCCAATTCACACAATAACCAAAGCTTCTGTGTTGTCAAAAGAGGCACCACCAGAAAACTACAGTGGTTTTCTAAGATTAGGCAGTAAGTTTATGTAAGGGGTTATTTGCTAGATGTACTGATCCTTTCTGTATCAAAGTGCTTGTATTGGGCGCAAGCAATATTAGACTAATCATTGAAAATTATATGAAATATGGCCTTTTAATTGGAGTCCCTCATCATAGTCATATACCCGTTCGAGACATCGGCCTCTTCTTGCTGGCTTGGTTATGTGTCCCTCTTAGTCTAGTGATATCTCTAATTGTGGAGTATGGAATGGGTAAATTAGCTGTCGCTGCCAAAGATGCCAAACCTGATTTTGTGAAGAAGCTGACTATTCTTGAAAGAGTTGTCGCAGTAACACACGTTTCTCATCTTGTGTTTCTGTTGACCTTTCCCTCTTATCTTGCTTATACACAAATCTATCATCCTTTGGGTAAGGCCAATCTAATGTAATCTTGTGAAGGAGGGCCCTGCACTCATTCATCTTCTTTTCCGATAGTTGGTTCGGGTGTTATCATTATTTGCTTAATCGCCTTCTTGAAACTGACATCATTTGCACTCGTCAATCAAGAATTGCGCCAGGCTTTTGTACAGGGGAAATCCGAAGAGTTTTACACCGAAGCTTCTGCTTATCCAAACAATGTCAATGCCAAAAACCTCTTGTATTTTTTCTTTGCTCCTACCTTATGCTATCAGCCATCATATCCTCGCTCTCAAAAGTTTCGCAAGACATTTTTCTTTAAACGTGTTGGCGAACTGATTACATGTCTTGTCATGATGTATGTGTTAACGGAGCAGTATGCGAAGCCTACGTTGGCCAATTCAATTCAAGCTTTAGAAGACAGGAAATTTGTTACTATTGTCGAGCGTGTACTGAAATTATCCACATCAGCCGTCGTCATTTGGTTGCTCATGTTTTATGCTTTCTTTCACGCTTTCTTGAATGCCTTAGCGGAAGTTTTGAGATTTGGTGATCGTACCTTTTATTTAGCGTGGTGGAATTCTGGTAATTTGGCAACCTATTGGCGTCTTTGGAACAGACCTGTGTACCTTTTCTTCAAACGCCACGTTTATATCCCTGCTGTGCACCGTGGCGTTCCACCAGCAGTATGTCAGCTATTGGTGTTTTTGATTTCTGCGGTATTGCATGAAGTATTTGTAGGTATTCCAACTCATCAAATCACCGGCTTTGCATTCTGGGGGATGCTAGGTCAAATACCATTGATTGCCATTACACATGGCATTGAAAAATGGAGAGGCAAAGGTACATCGCTTGGCAACACTATATTCTGGTGAGTTTTTAAAATGTGGCATGTCTGTTGGTTTTTTAATTATTAATTAATCTCATAATAGGATCGTATTTTGTGTGATTGGCCAACCTACAATAGCTTTACTGTACTATTATCAATGGACGGCAACACATAAGTTTGACTCAAACGCAAGCACTGCCTAAATACTATTTCTAATGGGAAAAACCTTATTCTTCTTTCATTTAAACTATTTCGTGTGAAAAGTTATCACGTAACTCTATAAAAACCGTATTAAATTATTTTCTTTTTTTTTTCGAATTTTCTTAGCTGACACAATGTCTTGTACACGTTCTAAGAACTACAATGATTATCATAAGGTATCATATTAAGTTGGGTTTCCTACAATATAACAGCATAAAGTTGTGGAATGAATTACACATGTCATGTGATACAAAGGAAACGGCCAATTTGATTTCTTATAAATTGAGGTACTCGAAGCCTTCTTCTCTCTATTCTTCTTTTCATATCGTCAAATCATACTAGAAATGGCAGAGAATAAACACTTGATCCAAATGAATGCAGACATTGAATATGCTCGTAAAAAGGCAGATTTCTCCAGTAAATCCATGCTTTATTTACTTCGCGGTGGTCCCAAGGCTGTCGAAAAGCTGAATCAAGTGAGAGCATTAGCAGAACAAGAGCCATTGTTTGATAAATCCAAGATGCCATTTCAAAGCCGTCAAGAAGTATATATATTATTGCTATAATTCCCAAAAAGTACCATATTCTAATCGCTTTGCATAGCAATTATATCAATCTTTGCTAATTTCAAAGCGTTTGATTGACTTGATAGAAGAAAAGAATTTGGGCGATGAAGAGTTTGCTACTTTGTTCAGACAGATTGAAATGTTGACACCAGTGAGTATTGTTAAATTATGCTATTTCCATGGTATTGATCATTTGCTGTAGCTTGCTCTTCATTATTCAGGTATACGTTAACAACTCGTTAATCTTTGTTTACCAAAATGCTGATCTTGCAGTGAGTAGCTTTTATGCCTGTCGTTAAATCTCAAGGAACTGCTGACCAGGTTGAAAAGTGGTACAATGCATCCAAACGACATGCAATTATAGGTTGCTATGCACAGACTGAATTAAGGTGAATGCATATTATATAATTGATGTGAATTTAGTTGCTAACGCTAAATAGCCATGGTTCCAATGTCTTGGGCTTGAACACTATAGCTGTTTATGATCTACAGTCTGACGAATTCATCATTCATAGCCCAGATTTAACTGTAATTTTTAGTATGAACACTTACTTTAGGATTATTAAAAATTAGATATAGGCTGCCAAGTGGTGGATTGGAGGTTTAGGCGTCGCCAGTACGCATGCCGTAGTACAGGTAATATTACTTAGCTTTATTTGAAGACATGTTGTATGAAAACATTTCGGTTGAATATATTAGGCTCAATTAATGATTGATGGAAAATCACACGGTCCTCATTTATTTATTGTTCCCATTAGATCACCAAGTAAGAATCATGAGAGCTATTATTTTGCTAGTATATATGGTAACAACTTTTTAAAATCCCATAGTCGATTTGAAGCCTTGCAAAGGTGTTCGAGTAGGTGACATTGGCCCAAAAGCGTATGGCGGGTTTGCCACTACAGATAATGGATGTAAGTTGGTATCTGAGACACACTTGTCTCTTACTAAATTCAAATTTAAATAGATGCTCTATTTGACCATGTTCGTATCCCTCGAGAAAATATGCTCATGAAATTTGCCCAAGTGACAAAAGACGGCAAGTATACTCCACCTGTCCATAATAAACTTTCTTATGGCAGTATGGTAAAGCTTCGTGTTGACATTGTTACCGATGCTGGTTGGAAATTGGCCAAAGCAACCACCATTGCCATTCGCTATTGTACTGTCCGTCGCCAATTCCATAATCCTCCCAGCTTCAAAGCCGATAGTAATACACTGGAATCTCAAGTCATCTCTTATTCATCTGTTCAGCACCGCTTGATGCCTCTTCTGGCCACTGCCTATGCTCTCATTGTAGCTGGTGAAGGACTGTATGCTCAATTCAATCAGCTTATGACCCAACTTGAGTCAAATAATGCCAAATTATTGCCTGAAATCCATGCTACGTCATGCGCTCTCAAAAGTTGGAGTACTCGCCGTTCTACTGATGGTATTGAAGAATGTCGTAAAGCCATGGGTGGTCATGGCTACTCTATTTTCAGCGGTGTTGCTGATTTGTTTGCTACATTCGTCCCTTCCAACACTTATGAGGGCGATAACTTTGTACTGGCACAACAGGTGGCCCGTTTCTTGCTCAAGCAACTACAACATGTTGTTCAAGGAAAGTCAGTTACGTCTAATACTGCCGAGTATCTCTATACTTTAGCAGAGGGCACGGATCAGGTATTCCAGTTCGACAACGTTGGCCAACAAATTTTGGATCCTGAGATACAACTGAAGCTTTTCAGTATACGCTCTGCTCGTCTTGTTGCTGACCTCGGCCAGCAATTACAAGATGGAAGAGAATGGTCTGATTTGAATATGGAATGCTGGGCAATCAATCTTGCTCATGCTGAATATCTGATCTTGAAGAGTTTGATTACCAAGGTAAAATCCGTTGAAGCTTCCGAATATGCTGGCTTGGCTTCAACATTGAAGTCTATTTCAGACCTGGTAAGTTGGTTTTTATTTCAAAGCAATTAGGGCTTTCATGCTTATTGTGAATGAATATTTTTCCTAGTTTTGTTTGTCAACTTTGGGCTATTCATCCTTGGCCACATTTTTGTCTACGGCTACTATTCATCCTTCTGATCTAAGCAAATTAAACGAAAAATATCGTGAATCTATCAACAAGATCTCTAATAACGCTGTACCATTGACAGATAGCTTTGGCTTTACTGATAGAGAACTCAACTCAGCTTTGGGTAAGCAAGATGGTCGTGCTTATGAAGCCTTATGGGATGCTGTACAAAAGAACCCTGTCAATGACGAGGAAGAAAAAGCAAAACTTGGAGTAAGAGCTCGGTATTAATCTATTGCATTACAAACACTAACAATAACCTTCCTGTAGAATTTGGTATTGCAAATCCTTCATCGCGGAAACAACCTGGAATACATCAAGTCTGCTAGATTGTAATTGTACGACTATTATTTATTGGCTGAAAATTATCAATTAAAACGTGCGAGATGCTTTATTCGAATAAATAACTTTTCTGGTAACTCTTCTCAATGAAAATAATTTCCACACAATTACTGCATTGTATTTTTAATGGTTAATAAAATTAATAATGTGTACAGTAAGATCGACGGTGTATATGATATACATATGTCAAAATACAATTGGATAAATGCTTTGGGTAAAATTATCGCGCATACACATGTGTTCTCATGTACACTCTTTTTTTTTTGTAGATCAGATAGTAATGGGTATTCTCCATAATATAGAATATATATGTGTATTGCAGCCTCTTTTTGTTAAAATAAATTTAAGCTTTTACACGTTTATTTCATTAGATGATGCTATTAATCATAATTACATCTGTGGCAAATTAATTTATATCAAATATATAGGGAGGTCAGACAAAAATTAGTTGATCTGTCAAAGAAATTTACGACTTGAGCGGTATATACAGAAAGGTTGATGTTATTTCAACCAAAAAAGGGGAGAAGGAGGGTATTTATCATGCTGACCTATAAAAAAAACTTATTAAGCAATCAGTTGTATATCTTCCTTGATTTGATAAGGATCAGATGGATTGACCGTGATATTTTCAACCGCTAATAAAAGCTGCACATCATCAGATGACTGATCAGACTCTTTTGGCATTGTATAAATGATGATCTCGACAAATAATGGAAATTGTTGAAAGAAATCCTCCATATCAGCGGTGATAAGTGGTTGGCCATCTTCTAATTGATGATAGGTATAGACATGGCCCGTTCTAATCTTGATCAGAATACGAGAAAGACCTGATAAACCTCGAATCGAGTTTCGTGATTTCAACTTGTTGACAACATCTTCAGCAAGCAATTCTACAGAATCTTCCAAGATCGGCAGTCTTTCAAGCCCATCATTTGCACTCTGGTAATAAAGTTTATTTTGGAGCCAATCCTCAAATATTCTTGAAATATGAGATGCTGCCTTGGTGCTTGTGTTACCCAATGTTGGCAACTAAATAACAGTGATAAATATGAATGTGAGAAAAATCATGTTTTACCTAGAACTTACAGAAATAAAACGGTTCCCACCATCCATAAAATAAGTATTTTGATACCTGGATACACGACTATTATCAGGGTCTTTCATGAAGCTTTCAAAGTGTGAAGTGGATGCTTCCTCAGCATTATCAATAATGGATGGAGATTCATGGTGGTGAAATTGGCTGTCTGCGATGCTGCTCATAGTTCTGCCCGTGTCTGTAGCAGTGTCATCATCTTCCAGATAGCAATCGAATACTTCGGGTGCTTGTTGCTGGATTTTTGGTCGAATTTGGTTCTTCTCTAAACATGTTTTTCAAAGCATTAGGAAATTGTTTTACATTCAATTTGTATATGACAAGTACCGTATGTAGTATTTTCTGTTGTTTCCATCCACATGAAGGTATCGGTAATAATTTAGTTGAAAGCGAGAAAAAAAGAGAGGGAAACTTGAAAAGGATTAACCGCCATTTATATAAGGATTAGAGTTTTCTATTGTTCCCGCGAGACATCCTGTTGATCTCACCCCTTGGACAATTTGAAAAACCTGGGGGAAGATTCTCCCAGCCGTTTTCATAGGCTGTTTCGTTTATTTAGGCAAGAACCATCTACTTGTATGAGATACCTGTTTTTCCTCCATGTCTTGTAATCATTTTATCAGATTATTCCTATCATTGTAAAGCCTATTTTAATTCCTCTAATTCCATGTTCATATATAGTTATTACCACTAATACAAGCACGAGTCAACCACAATTTGGTGGTACTAAGAATTGAATAGGATATTCAAAATTTATCCCTAGTGTTTTCAACCCATGTAAGCGCAAATGTGGTAGAACTTTTGCTTCGGGACATGAACGACCTATCCCAGGGTGATTTTGATTTTCGTGTACACTTGAAGAAAGAGTTTTTCTTTCGTCTTGTGTTTGCCTGAACTTCTATTGCGAACGTGCAAGACTAATGCATATGGAAAACCTCCATGGTCATCATAGTACGTTGGGTGATTGATTGGTTTATTGAAAATCGATCGAGTTCACCACCCAGAGTCTCCAATCGGCTGCACATTTTCACTTTTGAACAAACAAACGTTCTTTCATGTATTGGGTTAAGCAAGTAAATTTTATTAAAGGACGTTTTCCTCAAAACTAAATGATTTAGCTGTGTCTTTTGTTTCAAGAGTATTAGGGCATATCTCATTTTTTACCTAATGTGAAAATCAGGACACAACCGATAACAATAATTGATCCGCATCCTTTGGAAGTCGTGAAACCTATTTGTCATATCGTTAGTTATTGATTATTACTTCCACAAGACATGCAAAAGACTCACATTGTGCTGAATCCTCTTGACAGTACCAAACGTGACTAATTGAATATACTAGTATAGCACGTATTCCTTGTAAAATGCCTGTAGCAACATTTCCAGTGCGCTCAATCAACTCATAATAGCTCCAAGAGTGCAATGCATTTGCGATTGTAACCATAAAATACATAAAAGCCACTTTTGCAGTAGATATGTCTGCATCCACATGGATAATGTCGTTAAATTGAGGCAACGTATATACAGAAATCCATAGCCAAGTAAAAAGGGATGTGTAAACGCCTATCCAACAGCACACTCTTGCAGGCAAAGGCTGTCTATCACTTTTAGAGAGAATGTTATCAGCATACACATAGATGCACGCTAAAATACAAACAAAAAAAATAGTTTCACGTCTAATCAGTCCAAGTAAAAATCGTAAATTTTTCGCCAGTGTTTTGTACCTGATACCAGTGTGCCTCCCAATGTCATTAAGGTGCCATTGAATAATGAGTTTCTTGATATATCTGAAATGTAGTAAGTACACATTCTTTATCTTTCGTCCAATATGTACTAATAGTATTACCATCTTGGTCCGATACCGTTGTTGTTGGTGCGGCAAAGGCATCTTCCTGTAGTGGCGATCCTTGAATGCTATCTAGCGAACTAATTCCTAATCCAATACTTGTGCCGATAATAGCTAGCCACTGCATATGAGACAATGCTCTGCCCATGAAAAACCAAGTGAAAATTGCACACCAAATTACAACGCTGCTGTAAATAACTTGATACATTCCACTGCCAATGATCGAAAACCCAATAGTCAATGCAAAACTAGCGATTATATCCAAGGATGCTAGTTTAATGATTGAAAAATGTGGAATTGGGCCTTCCTCTTTCATGAAAGCAGGTATTGGTAGCCTTAAATCACTTTGTTGATCTTGATGTCCTGTCTCTACTATGGCATTTGAATCCAATTTGGACGATATTAACTAAGGAGATGGGAATGATTAGCCCAGCAACGGGATCAGGGGTAGTAATATTACATTACATGGTCTTTAAATAAATGGCAGTCTGCTTCTTCCTCTGAAAGAATCAACTTATATTGCAGTGCCATCTGTTCTTTTTTCTTCAGAAGAACAGGCACAAATAGCCCAACAAGTAACATGCCTGTATACGAGGACAATTGAGGCAGTAGGCTCATCGAAGCTTGCATTTTTATCAACAGATGTAGACACTTTTTACAGCAAAAAAAACTTACTAGCAGCTCCTCTATAAAATAACCATTGTACACCCAATGTCGTACATAACCCTGTAAGTAGAAATCCAAGTTGGTGCAAGATAATCTGGTACGATGATGTACTATATGGTTGCTGTTTTACAAATGCCCCCATTCCAAAAAGATAAAAAGAACAAGAAGAAAAAGCAAAGCTAAAGACACAGAAGGAGATGTGCAATATATATATGCAAATGTGCATTTCAAGGTTATTTGAAATTGATTTGTTTATAATATGCAATCCAATTGATCGGCCTTAGCAAATAGTGTTTTTATTTAGGCTTGTTTCTTACTTATTGACGTTGAGGAGCGAGGATAAACTTGTAGGCAATCACACCTACAACAGCAAGAGCAGGTAAAATAACACGAAGGAATCTATGACATGTAATGAGTATCATCTGTATACGCTGATACGCCAACAGCCAAAAACTTACGATCCAGAGCTCTTTCTCTCTTCAGGAAGTTCACCGGCACGAATAACATTAAAGTTGTGGGTTTTCTTTTGAGACTATTTGAACGTTATCAGCTTTCCAACATGTTTTTATCCATTTGAAAATGGGTGCACTTACAGCTTCATCCAAGGTACCGATCAAATACTTTTCCAAGATCTCACGAGCTTCATCTGAATGACCAATATCTTCAAAAGACTCGGTAGCATCCTTTCCTATCGTTTCCAACTTGAGTCCCTATGTTATTTTTTTCTGTCAATCTTATTTACCTGCTTCATCAAGCAAAACTTCTTCACCTAATTGTTTATATTACCCCAGTTTTTTTTTTCTTAGTCTTACGTGTGAGGCGTTTATCTGTTGAAAAAGCACTTACCTCCAGGATGCTGATAAAGCACACAAAGAAAAAAAGACCATGGGTGAGCTCATTGATCTCGGTTCATTTTCTTATTTTTTATATACATATATACTTACCTCCAAAACGAAATCAGTAATATTATACACTTTGTTATGAATAGTCATCCATAAGTCACTCTTGGTGTTGTGCTTGGAAACATCATCCAAGGAATAAATAGTCTCGGTCGTGGTGGCAGCAGACATGTCAACAGTAGGTAAATGTAAGTATATAGTAGAATAAATAAACAAGAGGATGATAAAAACGAAAGACGAGAGATTTTTATACCTAATTTGACGTGGCCCACCAAATTAACCAGCTCGTACTACTCTATTGTGTAGCAGTCGAAGGGGTGGGGGCCCTCTCATAACATCTGCCAAGTGCGTAATCACAAATTTGCCTAATTTGAGCGCTAGAAGGAGGATGACGATATTTAGCAGCTAGGAACATTGCAGCTCAGCATTTCTGTGTATAGAGCTATGTTAAGAGAGTGCATAAATATTCTGAACATTTAATATATTCTCTTTCTTTTTCTTCCTTATTCATCACAAAAAATGACTAATCAATCGATTTTAACGCTTGACAACATTGAAGAAAGTCTCACAAACGATACAAAAGTCAAAGTAGCTGCTGTCGACATTGATGGGCTATTACGGGGCAAAGTGATGCACAAGGACAAGTTCTTACACGTTGCAAAAAGTGGTTTTGGTAGGTTACGTTTTTAAATAGCACATCCTGAGTTACTCATACCAATATCTTTCAGGATTCTGTTCTGTTATATTTGGTTGGGACATTCAAGATAAAAATTACACAACACCTAGCGAATTCGCTGGTAAAGATTGCCAGTACTTTGATTTGATTGCCAAGGTTGATTTGTCCTCGTATCGCCGTATACCATGGGAGGATAATATACCATTCTTTTTCGTAAGTCTCTTTCATCCTGTTACAAACAAACCTCTCTACTGTTGTCCTCGCAATCTGCTAAAGAGTGCTGTTGACCAATTCCATGAGATTGGCTTATCGCCTTATTGTGGTGTCGAATTTGAATTTTTTTGTTTTAAAGGTATAGTGTTTACATAGCATGCATGAAGGTAGTATAGTAACCCGTTTGTTTAGAATCGACTGAAAGCTTGAGCAAAAAGGGCCATAGCCAGCTCACTCCGCTGACATTGGGCATGTGCGGTTATTCAGTTTTAAGGCCTTTGCACAACCAAGACTTTTACTACAATGCCTTTGACTGGCTTAAGCAATTCAACGTGGATATTGAGAGTTGGCATACAGAAACAGGCCCTGGTGTATTTGAAGCAGCCATCTTGTATCAGGAGGCGAAAGAAATGGGTGACCGTGGCACACTTTTCAAAACTAGCATGAAGCAAATTGGTCTAAAGCATAATGTCATGCCTTCTTTCATGGCAAAGCCTTATGGTGATCAACCAGGTTGCTCAGGTCATTTGCATTTTAGCTTAAAAAATAGAGAAGGCGAGAATGTGTTTGCCATCGGTGAACCTAGCGATAATATACCCAACTTGACCAAAAATGCTGTCTGGTTTTTGGCCGGTGTGCTGAGAGGTTTACCCAGCATACTCGCCATCTTGGCACCAACAGTGAATAGGTAAGCTTTGTTTGTTCAGTATCTTTCATTAGATTTTTGATATATTGTGTGCTCTATATATATATAGTTATAAACGCCTAGTCGAAAACTATTGGGCTCCTGTGAGTGTCTCGTGGGGTATGGATTCGCGTCATAGTGCTGTGCGTGTAATAGCGCCACCCAGCACATCTGCAAGTTCAACTCGGATGGAAATGGTAAAGATAGGCTTAATGCATGCTGCGTGTGGTATATATATTATCTAATTGTTTGTTTACAGAGAGTATCAGGAGCAGATATCAATCCTCATTTAGCCTTAGCCGCTGTTCTTAAGTGTGGTTATTGGGGCATTGAAACAAAGCAAGCACTCCCGACAGGCCCTAGCCAAACTGCTGGTGACCAAACAGGCAATGAAAGATTGGCACGTACTCTTCAAGAAGCGACTGTGGAGATGGACAAAAAGGATTCGGTTGCACGTAAAGTGTTGGGCGACGAGTTTGTCGACCACTATGTTAGCACTAGAAAACATGAATGGAATTTATGGCAAAATGCCGTAACTGATTACGAATTGAAGCGTTATATGGAGCTTGTTTAAATCTTTGGTAATAAACGCAAATTATTGAAGATATACCACAATTTATAATCTTGGTGGCACTCTGTGGACGATGTTGCACCAATAAATTTAATGCGCATATGAACAAGATTCAGCATGATTTGCATACTCGTTTCACATGAGAGCAGCGAATCAAAACATTAGCCATTAATAGCCTGAAGAGTATAAATGTATAATCAATAAAAGCCGGTTATTTTGTTTAATCATCTTAATTTCGAAATGTCATTATATTTAATATTGATAAAAAGACTTTAACCCAGTCTTTGTTCATCAATTTTAAGAATAAGACTAGCTCTCTAAACACTATATATAGTTCCATGGGCTTCCATGCATGAACGCAATGCTCAAAGTTGTAATACAGTAATTAATCAAATTGAACAATGATTTATTGATATAGAATATTGGTATGTTTATACTTGTTAAATATACAAACTGGGAGGAGCAGTATTGTACGTTAAATAGTGGTTAATTATTTAATAAATCACAAGTGAAAGGTCCTTGGAAATCGCTGATGATCCAAACTTATATGCAAATTACATAGATTTTTACAAAGTTAATCAAAATCACAAACAAATATATTATTATTTTTTATGGGCAAGAAGAAATTTATTAAGAAAAGAGCAAGGTAAAATGAGTAAAATGTCATGAGATATTAAACAATGATGAAAAATAGAAAACTGGAATATAGGCTACAAAGCAAAACATTAGAGAGAGTGGGAGTGGGAGTTTGAAAAGGAAAGTGAGAGAGACAAAAGTAAAGTAGCTAGCAAATAGCACGAATCAAGTCTTGCAATGATTCTATAGTAGCAGGGGCTCTGACAGTTTTTCCGCGGACGATATGTTCTAAACCTTCACCAGAATACGAAACAGATGGGGAAATCTCAAACAAGAGCTTTTCACAATCTTCCATATTAATACCAGCAACCTTGCCACCGGCTTTTTTAATGAAGCGAACATGTTGAGAGACGATATCGCGACGAGAAGTCTCAGGACAGTCGACACCAGTGCCAGGAGCATTCTTCAAAGGAGAGAATTCTTCAACGCGATCCACTTCGAGAACAGACATATTTTGGGCATAGGGGAAGACATCGAATACAAAACATTCGAGTTTCATCCCAGAATTGGCTTTGGGAGTAATCTGCTCACCTGTTTCAAGATCAATGTACTTGATCTTCTTCTTGGCGATATGATATTCCAGTTCACCTTGGAAAGATGGGACGCGTTCCAGGAATGCAGTGGAAAAGAAGTGGTTGGCAATGTTGGCAGCACCGTACTTTAATGAACCATCGATATGGCGTTCATGAGCTGTTTCATCAGAGATTTCAGAGTACTCAACAACGCCATATTTGCCATTACGGACACAGACAACGCCGACAGGTTCTTCTGGTGCAGCCTTACCAACTACCTTAACACCACAGTCAGTGCCCTTTGAGATACTGTAACCAATAAAAATAGGATCGGCAACGCGGGCCAAGCAGTTATCAACACAGTAGCAATGAGAGTACTCAATACCACGTTCCTTTAATGACTGAATAACGCCTCTATCTTGGATAGCCTTGTATATACCACCATTACCGTCAGGAGCAACTGCAATCTTGCCCTTGGATTCCAGGATAATTTTACCATCCATTGTCAGACAGGGAAGAACTCCTTGTTCAAAGAAGACCACATTCTCTTGCTTGAGACCAAAAAAGCTGTTCTCTTTGAAGTAATCGAATGTGGGCTTATTGGTAGGGCCAGAGGTCATGATGTACCAAGGGATGATGGTTTCAGCAGGGTCTTGCTCTCTACGATGCTGGTGAGCCAACTGCTGCACTTTCAAGATACGCTCAGCTTGTAACTGGAAGAGTGTCTTGCCGGATGGCAAATTGATGTCATAACAGCCCTTGGGAGCTGAGGAACCAAGACGAGTGCCTTGGCCACCAGCCATTAGTATAACAGCTACCTTTCCCTGAGCAATTGCCTCGAGACCGGTCAACTCCCATTCCTTCAACGTAGACGCATTTTGTTTCAATACAGAATCAAACACATCCTGAGACAAAGGCTGCAAGTCATTTTTCTGGCAATTTGAGGAAGCAGCAGCACCCTCAATAGCTTTGTCATAGATGGCGTTCAAATTATCGACATCAATGCTGACGATTTGATTCAAAAATTCAATTTGTTCCACTTGAGAGATGTCATTGAAAAATTTGAAGACATGCCCTTGGCCTGCATTTTCAAAACGGGCTTTCAGTGCTTTGATTTCGATATCAGAGAGAGGTAATGGCGAAGCAATGGTCATGATAATGAGGGTTTGTAAACAAAGAGATGATTATATATCATTGAAAAAGTTTTCTAGTATTTATAGCATTTGCACTTTGATAGGGCGATATAGCAATCATCCACGGAACGGGGTTCGTATCTATTTTTTGAGTCAATTAGAGCATCTCCAACGGAGATGCCATTTAAAGCACCTTTTTTTTTCAACCCGGAAATGTTTTGTCTGCTTTTTTGGTAATTGTCTCTGCTTGCTTATTGTTGCATTGCTTTTTTGTCTCTGAAGCTCTTTGAATTACTCCCTTGGCTCTTGAATCCATTGTATTCTCTTTTACTATTTTACTCTTATCTTTTCTTCTTTATGCAAAGTCGTTCTACTTTCAAAATAGGAGCTGGTGCTCACTACTTTTATTCAACCCACATTTATATATCTCATACTATAAACCTCACACTTCTAACATTAATATGAGCATTCAGGACAGAAATGCTGGCCATTTTAGAAAATGTTAATAAAGTTTGTATAGTTAGTTAAACTTTATACAATGGAAAGAAGATCTTTAAGCAAGTTCATATAGTTTTAATTTAGTAATGCCTTAGAACTTATCAAATTATATTAGGAATGCTATCTACACGGATGGTTATTCAGTTTCTTTTCTCTTCTCAATAATTACAGCAAAAAAAAAAGAAAGACTCTCTTCCCGTAAAGCCATCTGACCTGAAAACAGATATTGACAATGGGTGCCAAGTGTGGGTGGTAGACCCTGGAATTAGCACGGTTCCTACTATAGTTGACCAAGCTGGTAGAGTGAGATCACTAGGTCAAAAGGAGTATTATCACTTGTGTGGGTTTAATGATGCAGCTCACATTCGAAAGATTCATCAAGCGAAGCACACAAACACTCATAGAATGATAACAGAACTGGATTCATTAAAAACCAGAGAAGTTTCAAAATTCTTGATTGCTTGCATAAAGCGTATTGAATCATACGATATAATGTATGAATTTTATAACAGAGGCCTTAGGTAAGTGTAGCAAACTCTTATACATATTTTAAAAATGTGTTAACCAAATGGAATAGGTCTTCAAAATTAAAGTTTAGATGTTATAGAAAGAAGCAAAAAGCTTTCAGCGAAATAGTCAAGATGTTTACTCATGATAGCATCAAATATCGTACGGGTGTGTTTACCAATGTGAAGACAACAACGAGAAACAACAATTCTTACTCTCGCCCTCCACCACTTGATGGATCAGTGAAGGCAAATAAAACCATCATTGCCTATGGAGATGGAAGGTTTTCACCTACCATGAGAGGCAAAAGTTCTGGACCTAAAAAGACTATCATAAAAGCTCTTCAAAAATGTAAAGAAAATTGTGGTGTTACAGTCCAAATGGTAGACGAATACCTCACCAGTCAAGTCTGCAACAACTGCAAAAAAAGAAATGTTGAAAACGTTGTGCAACGATCAGCAAAGCGAAGAGTACGTTCTGTATTACAGTGTCAAGAAACCGCTTGTAATATTATTTGAAATCGCGATATAGTGGCTGCAAAAAACATCCTTAACATATTTTTACATGCAGCAAGAAACAACGACGCTCGTCTTTCACCATTCCAGCGTTCTGAATCAAAAGAATAATTGCAAGCATTGTGTGTCATTGATATTACTCTTTGATACACCATGGGTATTCGGTTTATCCTATACACCATTAAAGGTGAGTAAAATTGTCCAAAAAAAAAAGAAAGTATCACCCTCTCACCAATTTTCTTTTAAAATTAGCACCTCCGTTGGAGATGCTCTTAATGTATGAAACCATTATACACATATAACACGCGTCAATATTATGCCATTACTGACTTGTTGCGAGCCATGGTGGAAATTTAATTGAATTGCGCGCCAATAACTATTGGATTTTGTGTAAGAATAATCTAATTATATATCAATTGAAACCTAGCATTCGATCCCACAAATATGTTTGTTTCTTGTAGTGACAGGTTCAAATCTGCCAAAGGAGGGATTTCCTACCCCTATATCTATTGAATGCATAATATGAAAAATAGCTTGTAGAGATTGCATATATTATCATTTAAGGCCATGCAAATGATTATATGATGGATCTGTCTGCTTTTCCTTTTTTTCAGAATTTTGGTCCAAAACGATTTATTTTTAAATTTGAGATTGAGACAAGTGGAATTTTTTTTTTAGGATGAAGTGAACAAAACCCTCTCCACCGCGATTTCTCTTTTGGAGACCAAAGGTCTTCCCTCCCAAACCGAAAGTATGTTTTTTCAGGCATTTTATATCTGGATCCCAAAGTATATGGCAGAGTTTGCAAACTAATATACCTTGAAAATGTTTCTGTTTGGGCAGTTCTATCGGCTTTAGCTCTTTGTTTTTGCAGCCGTTGCACACCGAAATGTTGGGAATAGAAACTTCTTCAAATTTGAAATATAGTAACAATTCTGATATCTACTACCAAAGACCCACAGGTTCTCGACCTCAGTTGAGACACTCTTTGAAGCACTCCAGTGACACCAGAAGCGTGGTCCTTGATTGCTACCGTATCTTTATTTTTCATAGCATCACCAAAAACAATGAGAGGCATGGCATCTGAATTTTTGAATGTACCCTTGTTCAGCCACTTTGCCAGGTTTTATTAGTTTTACCAAAGCGCTAGATCACACTGTTAATACATGTGCCCTGTTTTAGTTGAACAAACCCTTTATCTTTTGTTATTGTCCTGAATTTATGCTTTTTCTTTTGCTGCTTTCTGTTCTTTTTAATGTTCTTTCTTTTCATCTTTTTGTACTTTTTATCCCATTGTTAAGTATAATTACCGTTTTATCATCGGTTCTCTGTCTTCCTTGGTATTCATTGAATCAAAAAGGCGCAGGTTGATAGCTGCAAAGCTGGAATAGACGAGGCAAGTGTACAAGTAGATATCGTATACTAGTATTTTTTACAAAGAGTATCGCTTGTGCAAACTTAGTCTCTTATTTTCATATGTTGTACCAGATTTTGTCTTTACAATAGTAGCAAAGGATTTACAGTTGATAGATATGTACTTCCGGCGCAAGTTAGAAGTAGACACAAGCGAAAACACTCTTGGCATATCTAATGGATCGGTATATTTCTATATAAAGCCCCTTCAAAATCATCATCATCATACGGGTGAAGCAGTTAAGCAGGAATGACAAGAGGGCAGTGGACTGGCCAGGTATATTGATGGAGTGGACGAAGAGTCGCTAGCGACATCAAGCAGAAATAAAGGCACCAAAGGAACGATAATAGACCCTAAATAGACAGAGGTACGACAACAGAGATTTTGACGGTGTTACACCTACTGACATTGATTGCTATAATAAATGAACTAGGAAAGTAAGATAGAAACACTCTGCTCCTTCTGATACACAGCTTCCACAAGAGCCCACTTCTCGTTCTCTAAGTATAACATCAAAAATCTAATTACAAGTAGAAAACGGTCCTTTTCCCTTACAAACCGTACAAGGTACAATGATAAAGCAACATTAATGCAAATTACAAATACGGACTCGAAAGATACCACAGTTGCATGAAAAATCTGTCAGGTCCAAGCAATAAGCAACTGAATTTCTTTGTACTGAAGTTTCAAGACAACAATTACACTGTTCTGCAGACGCACGCAGTAACGACAAACGAAAATGACAATACTGTTAGCACAATCTATCAAATCGATCTGTCACTTCAATGCTCTCACAAATCATTGTTATACAACAATTGATCGCCCAATATTACAATATCTATAGTAAGTATATTCTGAGAGAACTGGACTCGATTATGAGAGACAAAATCGAAGAAAAACTCAGAAGTCATATTCATTCTATTGGTGTAGCGTGTTTTACCTATTCAATGTACTAGAATAGGGATGTCAATGCTTTTGCAAACATAAGGAGTATTTTAACAAAATACGTTGGGCAAGGCTCTAATCTTTATTCCAGCCCTGTTTTATCAAGAAGAGGTCAACAACAACAAATACCCATCATGCAAGAAATTTCCGTCTTTTTGAACATGGAAGGATATGTTTTTAAAGGGTTTTCAGCCACGAAGGAGCAAGCTGTATTATACAGATCAGGTCCAATTATATGTATGGGTGTTTATCTAACATGAGATATAAGTCATTATGAATTTTAATCATCATAAACAGCAAAAACAAAAGTATAGATGCACAAGAATAAAGACTCTTCAGCTGATAAATCTGCCCAAGATGAAAATTGTGCAATTGAAAGCATTGTTACTATAAAAACGAATTGATAATGCGGCAAAACAATACTATGAATAATCCCAAGATGGACACGCACACATTATTTCATATAAAAACTAGCAAACATATCATAAATTCAGGAACCCAAAATGGCAAAGCAGTGTTAGGTTTTATTTATGGAGGGCTTCCTCTGGTGGCTCTGCTTTTTGAAAGTCGTCTTGTCCTGTCAACTGGTTCGTTCGCTTTAGAATTTCTTCTACTTGACGACTGACTCCATCCACATAATCTTCACTCACTTTCCAAAAGCCACTCTCTTTCAGCAAGTCTCTTCTTTCTTGGCCAAACTACAAGTTGTGCATAATAGTTGACATCTTTCATCATGTATCAAGTCTATATATGTAAACTATACCTTATGATTTGCGTGAATAATATAAGGCTTAATACCTTTGGATCCAGGAAGATTATGTTCAAAGTAATTGAGACCGTTTGGAAAATGGATAATGTCTAGTAATACCGTCATTCCAGTCTTTACATGGAGCTCCATCTGATCCATTGCCTGATTGAATGCTTCCTGCTGATTCAGGCTGGGCTGCTGTTCTTGGATCTGGAGAGTATTGGCCAAGATTCGTTTAGCTGCCGGTGCATTACCGCGAATCAGCAGCAATCCTGTGTTTATTGTGCGCTGATCTAAGCCATCTTGTGTAGCAATGATTTGAGTATCTCCTCGTATATGCAATAGAGTCTGTATGTATTCTCTCGTGCGTCTGTGTACCATGAATTGATTAACATCGAGCATTAAAGCATTGATAGATGAATAGACCAATCTTTGCAAAATCCAGGTTTTCACATGAGATAAGCGGGGGTCATCGTCCAAAATGGATAGCTTTGTGTCTCGAAATAAGTCCAGACTATGAATGAACCAATCTTCGGGTATTAATGCTGCTCTCTCTTCATGTCCAGCCACAATTAGATGCATGTATAATTTGGCATCTGTGCAAAACACAACGTATTTTTTTTCTTTGACTGTCTGCATGTAATGGATCCAGTTGTATAATTCTTGTCGCATACCATAGCCAGCTACAGTAACTACAACAGTGCTGTCACTGTGCTTATTAAGCTCCAATTTATCCAGCACATCCAGCTGCATCACAGAGAGATCTTCAGGCACTAGTATGGGCAAATTTTCGCCATGTCGAACAAACGAGACATTGGATAAAAGAGCTGGACAATTGCATAAAGCGTCAACAGAGCTGTTTCTCGGTGACATTTCCGTTATGTTCTGGAAATGATGTTGCTGTTGTGTCTGATCATTCATCAAGTAATCAGCCGAGGTTTTGTTGGTTTTCAGTACAGGATTACTGAATTCGATTTGATAGACAAACAAGATTGTGAATAGCACACCAACTACTAGCCCATATCTAATGTATTTATTGGCGTTTACAGGCTGCTGCATCTTTCCCGTTGCTCAGCAAAGCAGAAATGAGAGGGTATTAATAGTAAAAAATAAAGAATAAAAAAATAAAAATAAAAATAAAAAGAGGAGAAGAGAGAGAAGAAGGGATGAGGTTGCACCATGATTACACGAAACTTATATACTCAAGTGCTCAAAGAGGGAAAGAGCACACCAATCAAGCTTTTCGATGTATAGACTGCCCTAGAAGCGCCGATATTATCTTTTTCTCTCTCTCTCTCTCTGTTCCTCTTTTTACATGAGCAAAATGAATATACCAACGACAGGATCTAGCCTACTGACAAAATACCATGAGCAAAATGTGGACATTATCAAAACAAATATACGGCTTAACGAAAGGATATCGATGCTGGAAAGTGTGGTAACACAACTACAGCAAGAGAACATTCAGTTACGCATGGATAAGGTAAAAAAATCCAAACTGAAAAGAAAAGTGATTACTCCAAAGAAACGCACATTTGATGCAGCGAAAACACAGCGAGAAAATATACCCAAAGCTAAACAAGACAATATCAATGAAGCACACTCCAAACGAAGCTGTAGCAACAAAACTATCAGCTATCTTTTACCGAGCACAAAATGCAAATTAAGAAAAGGAGATCCACACACATTTGGAAATGAATGAATATATATGTAAAAAAATATATATATGTATACATATTATAATTTAGACAATAAATCACAGTGAAGATAACAAGATTGGACTTGGCTCAATCTGTTTTCGACCCAATCCGCAATGCAATCCAAGGAGCCTTCTTGCTGAGCTTGCACTGTAGTTGTTGTAGTCGTGCTAATGGGAAAGAACGGATATCGAGTCAAATCATTCGCAAAATAGTAATTCTCTTTTGTCAGTGCTTTGGTTTTATCTACAAATTGTCGTATCGACGTAAACTTTGCAAAATTGATGAGGTGAGGATGGGAGATGAGAAATGTCGAGTTTTCTCGAAAAAACGTTTGGTCTTTGAGCACCACAGGTAAGAATGGTATAGATGGTGCTTTAGCTAATTGTATTTTCTGTCGATAGTAACGCATGTTCATACTGACGTCCATTAGTTTTTGTAGTGATGTAAAGGTGTTGGTATCTCGGTTCGATAGTGTTTCCCACACCTCTTTGAGTTTGGGTGCGCTGGCAAGCCCCATAGTAATCACCATACATGTATGAAAGTTGTTGAACTCCAAGCAGAGCTATATGATAAAATTGACAAAACCTTGGTTAATACAAAACAGATACATATACATGCACTTGTAGACTTGTACAAACCTTGGCAATTTCAATAAACTTTTTCAATAAACTTCGCTTTGGCTTCAGGTACGAGATACTGCAGATTTCATGTACAACCCAATGGCTCAGCTACAACATAGTTAGCATTTAAAAGATGCATATAAACATGTACAACATACCATATTAGCTCTTTTCGTCATTAATTCAGTATAATTTATGTCGCTCTTGTTACTACTATTGTTACTCAGCAGCTCGCGAGATTGGATTGATTTAAATAAATAGAAATCAGCCAGCGTCAAATAACGAGCAATGTCTCTGGACTCGAGCGATACAAGTGATGTGTGGAGAGTAGTTTTGATTGGACTAGAATCGTGAATTTTTGTTGGCAATTCTGAAATTACACTATTGGAAGGTCTGCGAGCACTGGCGTTATTTGTATGTACAGGGGGCAGCGAATTGCTGTTGCTGCCAAATGGAAAGTGGAAGTTGAACGCATTTGAAGGTGGAGCCGAGACGTTACTGCTCGAAGTGATCATTGATACATGATGCTGGTGATTTGAAAACTGTTGTATCTGGACTTTCAGATTGTACTGGATCTTTTCTACTTGTTGCTTAAATTGTTGTAATAATACAGTGTCGTTGTTGAATAGAAACAGATTTAGTTTTTTCTGCAAATCCAAGTCGTATTTGAAGTCCTGATATTGCAGTATAATCCAGCGATCGATGACAGTCAGCACTTTGGACTGAATCGAATGCTGCCATTTCTTGAAATATTCGTACTCGCCAGGCAAAGGACCGAGATGAAATCGACCTATCAATTGATTAAGTAGGCTGATGGGTGTGGTGAAGCTGGAGTAATTCATTAGATAGGTGTCCACGTATTCCATATCCTGTGCTGCTTCGTCAGCCAGCTTTTCAAAGAGCCTATCTGATGTTCCGGCAATGACCTGGAGTTTCCCATGCACCATTTCATACAGCAGGACTACTTGTCCATTTTCAGTTACTTTAAGCAGGTTGTTGCTGTCGGTTTTCTTTGGTTTTTTTGGCGTTGCCCCTACGTAATGCAATGTATAAGTACATGGTAAATCTCTGTTTATTCCAGATTCATCTGTACCTAACGATCTTCCCAATTTGGCTCGCTTTACCGTCTATATGATTTGAAATGTGTATGTTTTTTTAATACATATGCATATATGTTTGTTAACATCAAATACTTGCATTATTGGTTGCCGCATCTTCTTTTTTTAGACCTAGAAATGAGGTCCAAGAGTTAGCATCGTCCAATATAGCCATAGACGGTCTTCTATTGTATGCATCGGCCTTTTTCTTTGCATCTGTCGGCAGTGGAGGCACTGTGTCATTTGAGCTGACCTTTGGGGGCGGTAAAGGCATGCTGCTTCGACGAGGCGGAATAGGAGGTCTGAAGGAAGATGCCGTATCGGCTGATTTGGGTGCAAAGATTGCATGGTGGTCATTAGAAATGCCACTTGTGGTAACTCTCATCTCTGTGATCGATTTGGTCTTTTTCTTTTTGGTGCTATGGGTCCTTTTTAGTGGTTCTGGATTCATGTTGGCACCACTCCTTTTTTCTTGCTTTTTTTTTATGTTTATGGTCGAGCTGTCTTGAGGATCCAATATCAGCATGTGTTGTAGTTCGCGGTCCTTGGGAGGAACTGGTGGAGGCGATGAGGAAGAGGACTGGGTTGATGGCTCCATACTATTTGCTTCACTGCTAGTTTGGGTATCTGATGAAAGACATGACTCCATGATATGTGTGCTCGCTAATCCCTCAGTAACGTCGTCCAAAAGGATGGAGTTTAAAGTCGACTGTGAAGATGAATTTGACGATATAGATCGCGCAGAAAAATAAGAAGAGTCTGGCGAAGTAGGCGCATTCATAATTGTCAAGAAATTCTCCACTGTAGGCAAGGGAGGCAATGGAGAGTTTTCTCTTGTCATTGGCTCTGATAGCAATGCCTTCACAGGCAAAGGCACAAGAGATCCATTGCTCCTTCTTTTTCTGCTCTTTTCTTGCTTCAATGCGTGCAACTCTTCGCTGTCATCCTCTTCGTCGTCCTCCTGCTCTTGCTGATGAATGGACTCTACTCTGTATAGTTCTCGTTGACTCTTCCAATTTTTGGACACATCCTCCTCCTCCATTGACCACTGGATGTTGATCTTTTTAGCAAAAGGAGGTATTAAATGGGGTCGAGCGTCCTGTTTATCATCCATATCTGGGCCCATTGGCACAGATTCGAAATGCTGGCTCATACTTTCTGTCGAACAGGTTGAGATGGATGTAGCTGTAGATGAGGAAGAGTAAAGAGAGCCCTGGATTTGTTGGTTTTCCGCATCTTTCGTTGATGACTATTACAGAATAGGATATTTAAGGAGTTTAATGGATTTGTTAGCTATGGTAGTGATGTGATATGTATGCACCCACACACACGCTCAAGTGACTTTTTACCTGTTTTTTGTTAGTGTTGCTAGTAAATAGCGCACTGATGCTTTCTCGCTTCTTTTTCGTTGCATGCTGTGCTTGACCTTTGAGATGAGACGACGACTGAAACAACTCTCTTAGACCTTTGGAGGCTCTTTTGGATGATTTGTTCGCAGTAGATGTGTTGCTGGTAGCAAACAGTGATCGTATTGTTGCCGTGTTGCTGCTCGTGTTTGCAGCTTCATTAACGACGGTAGAGCCAGCTGTAGATGAATAGTTGGAACTAGTGTCGTCCCACAGACTTTCGTCGCTGTGGTACGAATCTTCTTCGTTGATTCGATCATAAAATATGCGCTTCTTTTTCGGCGGTTGCTCGGGATCCATCGGTACTACCGTTTGCCGATGCGGCAGGAGGGTCATGGGGAATGATGGACGAGCCTTGAGAGAGTGAATGCTTCGCATGAATTTTTTGCCGACTAATATATAAAATGAATAAAGAAATAAGCACACATTACATTGAAATGTGTGTGATCTATGCACTTGCCTGTGTCTGTGTGTACTATGTCCCTATCAAGAATTAAATACATGAGTGATACGTATGGTACAGACATAGAAACAAATGGCTTACTTGAAAGTCGTGGTGTTTTTACTAGAGAATTGGTTGTATTGATGGGAATCTACTAATGTCTTTGATGATGATTCAGAAATATCATCTAACGATGGAGCAGTATATTCAGTCCTGTAAAAACTAGCTATCGAAGAAGAAGGCTGTAGATTTTTGTTGTGGGGTGTAAAAACAGTTGAAATCGAAGAAGAGCAGGATAAAACTGTGTTGAAAGAAGAAAAATGAAATTAGTTGTCCTGCTCAATACAATTTGTCTCTGTGCGCTGCACTGCTCGTTCTAATCTCTCTTTCCCCCTTTTTATGTAGGTGCATATGTTTTGTTCCTGAAATATAGACAAAGGTTTCTTTTCCCTCTTCCTCTCTATGCCCATAGTATGTAATTAATGAAAATAACATGCCTTTGTAAGGGTGCACTTGAAATTGCGCATTAGATGGAGACAGCGTGTAGGCTACTAGTGAGTCTATTAAAATATCTGTGTGATAAATAATGGCTTCTTGAGCAGACTGTAAACGCAATTACGATTAGTGTATATGAGGTCGTTGCTGTAGTAGTTTTTTTTCCTTTAGTCTATACACCGTACCTCTGCTCGTATCATTGATTGATTTAAATCTTGTTTCAGTATTTGGATATGGTACAATATCACTTGCATCTCTTTTTTTATTACGCTTTCAATATTGTCATCCGACTTTTGTATGCGTTTTTGGGTTGCTATAATAGCATGCAGTATGGATGATAGCAATGTAGATGCACTTAAAATACTGATTAGCTGTGACGAAGCATCAAAGGGATCGGTTACTGAGAATTTGTTTGATGTTACTGATAGTATTGTACTAATCGAAGATTCAATGAGTTTCCAAAGTTGCCGAATCTAATAAAGATTTAACTTAATGATTAGATTGCTAGGTGCAAACTTTTCCATATACCTCTGCGCTCTGCTGATATGCTGAAAATGCTGATGTAGTCGGATCAACCAGCGTAAACTTGGTCAGTATAACACGTGCTGCTTCATTCATTTTTTTGTATAAAATAGAAAAAACAAAGAAAGAGAGAGAGAGAGAGAAAAGGAAAAGAGAAAAGTACTCAAGACAACAAGTTGCAATATATATAAATTTATTATACATAATGTAGGCGATCAGGAATTCCGGTAAAAAACATGCTAGCAAACTCAATATAATAGAATGATATTGAAAAAAGGACCCGGATGTCAATATCCTTATGCCTGCCGATTTAATAAAATTGTATGCAACTATGAAAGAAAAAGTCTAAAGTATTAAAATATAAGTATATATAGGACATGGTAATGTTTAAGTATCGCTTGTTATTATTAAAAATGAAAAAGCTCCCTATCATGAATTTATATATATACACGTACCGTTAAACTTTCTATGTCGAAAAAAAAATACATATGTTTACACAACATCAAACAGGAATAGATCATGGATGTATTGGTGTCAGGGGTTGCTTCTTACATGAGCATGCTTTTTGTATTATTATGTGCTAAAAGCAACGAAGATCCTGTGAATCATTATTTCAGTTGTGTTGTTTATTTGTTTGCTTTTTTGTTTGTTTGTTGAATCAAAGGACCTACTTTTTACGAATGATATCACTCTTTAATACCACCGTCTTGTATTATCAGCGTTTTACACGTATAGCGATTGGTTATTTGCTGCGACTTGGCAACCGAATTATTAGATCAAGCCTTCCTCTCCTGATAATAGCATGACTTACGGGAAAACAGGGTTCGTACGTACTGCACAACTAACTAGCCAAATAGGGGAGTTGAGGCAATATCATACTATACTATCAGGGGAATCAATAGAAGTAACATCTGCTAATCCAAAGCTATCTTTTAGATATGGCCAAGACGAAAACATAATTAATATTTCATCGATCAAAAAAGCTGATAAGTTTTCAAAAATATATAAATACAACACAAGCATAATCAAAGTTTCATAAGCATAGGCGGTAAGGCATAAGTGAAAGATGCTTTAGATGTGCTCAATTGTATTGTCCCCCCCCCCCCTATCGTAATACTTTCGAAACATAAAAAATTATTGACACTTGCACATCTACCGATGATGCTGTTCTATCTAAAAATTTTGTGCATGCTGCCACTGCTTTAAAGTGAGCGGAAAATCCCGAGATTGCAGTAATTTTTAAGGTTGAAGCAAGCCGGTTTGTGTTGTATACATGAAGAAAATCTTGGCTTTATTTGCCGGTTTTTTATATAAATATACACCATACGTTGATAATGAATTGATCTTACGTGTCTACAGGGCGAAAGAAACGTTTCCACGTTGAGTCATTCCTCCCGAACAATTTCATGAACTTATTATAGCTCCTTGATGCCATGTGTGTTATGTTTTGTTGTAGCAAGGCAATAACTATATAAAGATCCAGCCGAGGTCTATTCCAAGAAAATCAAGGAGAAGACCATTATTACAATGCATAACAGAGGCGAGAGTATTATCTGTCACGCCATCACAAGCAAAGCATATTGCAGTGGCTCATTCCCAAGATTTTTTTTATACAGACATAAACAAACTGTCTTTCTCACCGCAATAACTAAGCACACTCTCTTCAAATGCACATTACCCGCTGTTATTTCTGTTCAGGGCCTTGCTATCCTGGTCATGGTACCATGTTTGTTCGTAATGACAGCAAAGTAAGACTTTATAGTTAACCATTAATTCTAATGATATTAACTCAAGCTCATTACCAGACTTTCCGTTTTTGCAGATCCAAATGTCATAAAAATTTCAAAATGAAGCGTAATCCTCGGAAAGTTCGATGGACCAAGGCCTTTAGAAAGGCCAGTGGAAAGGAAATGGTCATTGTAAGTTTCCATGGAGAAGATTTTAGTGGATGTAGTCAAAAAGATATGGACACTGATTCATATTGTTTGGTTAGGATTCCACTTTTGAATTTGAAAAACGTCGAAATGTGCCTGTTAGATATGATCGCAATATGATGGCAACTACCATCATGGCTATGAAGCGTGTGCAAGAAATTCGTGCTAAACGTGAACGTGCATTCTACAAGAACCGTATGGCTGGTAACAAGGACAAGGAGAAGAAGGAAGACATCCGTGTAGTCAATCAAAATATCGAATTGGCTCCTCTCGAATCAAAAAAGAAAATTCAAGCCATCAAAGCAGAGAAAGAAAAGGTCGAAAAGATGGAAATGGAAGATTAGATGGCTTTTCTGTCAGCATAAAACGCACTGTTCACACACACAAACACCAAATCAATTATCATTTACATTTTACTTTCATCTATTAACTATTTAATTGGCACTGCAATCGATAACACTTAACGCTCTTACTATTTGCTCTATCTCTCTTTCTTTTTAAATATTAGCATTGCAAACTTTCAAAAAAAAAATTGTATTATATTAAAAAGTGTTAGTTGATTTGTTTTACCCTGATTTACTCTACATATGTGATACGCTGTTTCTAATTTTTTAAATCAAAGTGTTCCTATTTTTTGATTAGGCAAAGCTTATAAACTCGAGCATTGCAGCATAAAGCATGAGACTTGTATAATTAAAAAATTACCCTAAAATCTCCTTTTATGTTAAAATAAGTCAGTAAAATGAATCTGCCAAGAGTTACACTTTTATAAGCACATCCAGAGGATGTATTTATATAAACTAACATTATATGCTAACATCATCATACACAACTGTAATCAAGATTTATATGTAGAGCATGCGGTGTAAATCCCTGATTTACCACGCATATTGGCTTTAGCCCTTTGATCTTGCTACAAGCTCTATGGCATGTTATTGATATGACATCTCCTTTCGAAGATTATTGTAATAAAAAGTGTAAAAACAACAATAGATACAATTTAATTCCTTCTTTATTTTTGAAATAGGATAACGTGCAAAGGTTAGACATTTCTACTCTATTTATATTCGTTGTTGGAAATTGTCTGTCTGTCAGTTATGCAAGTTTGTCTGTATTTGATTTTACATAATCAAGTACGGTATTCTAACATCGATGTTTCTGACACATTTGTAAATGACATACATGGACCAGTCCTTACAATGGTTTTTGAGTCCGTATTATGCAGTATACAGGCTATCGATTTATATTGAGACATACGCAAGTTACCTATTAGAATCTTGCTTTGCTTTTTATTTAAAAATAGATGTTGCACTCATTTACAGCAAAAAAAAAAAAAAAGGCTGTAGATTGAATCTCAGCATTGTGTGTCCATTTGGCTCAAACCAAATTCGAGCTTTTTTTTGGATAGTTCATTGCTAGATATCTCAAGAAC
>MU619358.1:0-12594 GCA_025201805.1 Parasitella parasitica | reverse complement strand
TTTATAAAAATAAATGAAGCCTCTGCTAAAAACATTTAAAAAAATATTTTTTTCGACATATCTATCTAACACTAATACAACTAGGAGAGAACCAAGTTTTAAAAATATTTCAGTAATTACTCAGGCCAAGTTACCATAATGGTTTATTGAGAAATAGGGGGTCAAAGTTTAACATAAAAAGACAAAACTGGCTCAAGCTTGTCGAATTCAAGCTTGAATACGACATGTTTATTACCAGTAGATGTACCAAAACGTGCTTTATTACTTTACTTAGGAACTTGAACATGATTTAATTGCAAAATTTGGTACTTGTTATAGGAACATATGCTGTAAAATCTGCAAGATCTGCAAAATCTCGTTTTGGCAATATCTCGACAACAAAGATAGATATCGAGAATTGGAAGACGTGGTGAGGTACAGTTATCATACCATTACTTGGATGTATACTTGGCTTGGACCCCAAATCCGTGCCTAAAAATGACCCTGAAGGTTGACCCAAAGTTGAAAACAGAAATTGGAATATGAGGTTTGGGGTCCAAACATAGCAAAATCTGAAAAATGGCCAGAGGTGCATAAAACTCGGATATGTTGTTGTAAAGTGCTCCAAAAAATAAATATTTTGGCTGAACGTTGCATCTCTATCGCTCAACAGTTTGTAAAGATATCAGAGATTGTAGATTATGCTTTTAAGCGGGGAAAAAGGTAATGGTCATGATTAGGTGGCATTTATTTTAATCAAATCATAAAGCTACATAAAAATAGCTTTTGAAGTCATATTTTACAGCATCTTGGCTATTGATTTATGTTTATACATAACCAGATTGCTTATGGAGTTCATGTTTTGCTCCTCAATTGAAGTAGGTGCTTCACTGCTATAGACCTATATTCACAGTGGTGAATTCAAGCTCAGAAATATGTTGTCATTACAACTTGCGCCAATATCTCCAAAAATAAGTCTTATATATAACATGGCATATTTTTGTTAAATGTTTTCTATCAGCCTTTGAATTCTGTATCAACCTAGATAGGTCATTAGAATTTAATAGCACTTTTCATACTAGCAATTCCAAGTGATTGTGCTCTTGCAATTTTCCGCTTGAATATTATGTAATTTAATTTTTTATTTATAATACCACAAAAGCAGCTATATCTCAGTAGTCACCGTTTCTATAAAGGAACTGTTTGTTCTGGACATACACACATGATTTTGATGTTTAATTCGATCGCTTTTTCGTGAAATTCCATATACTACTGCCAAAATGAGAATTAGCGTGGAGCTCTTACCAGTGGATAAATTTGTGGATGTATATACCTGATGTAAGAAATGACCCTTTTTTTCTGCCAAGATCAAAGCAGCCTTGGAAGCCTGCGCTGCACATTTGACTTTGATTTCTTCCACTTGCTGCAGTTCCAACTTGACTTTATCGTCTAGTTCCACTTGTTCATGGAGAAGCCCGTCCACCACTTTTTTGAAACCACTTGCTGAGTCAAGCTTGCTTGTCAGAGTTTTCAGCCGTTCGCAGTTGCTTTCCAGAATAGCTCTGTCATAGATCAACGAAGCGCACAGTCTGTCAATAAACTTCATAGATGAGTGCTTCTGCTCTTCTGTTCCACACTGTTGCTTATTGGGGAATAAGCACTGAAAATCTTTAGTCAACACACTCTCAAGCTGTTCGAGAGTTGATGCAAGTGAATCGAGCAAAGCCTGCTGTCTTGTACTAGTGTCACTGAGAGTGTGGATATTGTTTTGGGCATAGTTAGAAAATTTAACATGTTTCTTTCTATAGTGCTCGGCTGATTCCTCTTGAAGTTTTTGTTTTTCCTTCGATTTGGCTAGTTCATCTTGTATCATTAGAATGTTGTCTCTGTATCTCCCTTTTGCTCCATTAAACTCTCTATGAAGGCTATCAAGATGTTTACGAATAGCGTCAATTTGCTCATCGCTGGAATTGGAGTTTCTTTTGGACTTGCCAAAACTGAGGGAATCACGTATGGTGGTGGTCGTAGTCGATTTCTTTGATTTGGTTGGGAGGTTATCCAATTTAACGATCAAATACTTTATTTGATCATTCATCTTAGCCTGGCTGGAGCACAATTCATCGATCCTAGATTCTAATATGGGTATTGAGGTTGCAGTGGTTGCAGCTGTTTCGTAGGCTTCAGTAACTGTGGATGTCGAAGTGGCTTTGATCGTTGAAGTGATTGCTTTGCCACTACTGCTAGCGCTGCTATTGTCATGATTACTATTATTTGTTCTGATAATGCCGCTGGGATCTGGCAAATGACGGCTGTAAGGTTGAGCTTGAGTTTCGCCGGTAGTAAGGTTGCACTTTAGGATTGACACCATGGTACCCAAATTATTGTTAGCTTTGTGATGGATCATACTGCTGAAGCTTTTACGGATTGTCCTCTTGAATTTAGATTGTCCGGATTTAGTTCTGCTGCACTCGCCTCCAAAGATTGCTGTAACTGGAAAATTTTGACCAAAGACAGTTTTGTTTAGTCGCTCAATCTGAGCCTTCAATTCGAGGACTTGCGTGCTCAAGGCAGGTTCGTGTTCCCTGATGTTTTGGTTTAGTTTTTTGTAGGCTATTACAACGTCGTTTTCAGCATGAAGTTTATCGACTGTGGCGATTAGCTGAACAGTAGTAGTTTCAAGAGAATTGACTTGATAACTGAGCCTTTGGTAATCTTCAATCAATTTTTCATCTACCACAGTTGAGACACCCATGTCAGTCTGATTATTTTGGCTGCTCTCACGCCTGATGCTGGCAAGTGATTCATAGAGGGAGTTCAAATTAGTAACAATATTATCAATGGTTGAATTTTTGGTTTTGATTTGGTCTTCGAAAATGCGCATATTGTTGAATAGATGATTGAACTGAAGGTTATTGGTCTTCAAATAGGTTACTTTTTGTTCATTTAAATCATCGAGCATGCTTCTCTTTTCGTCCTGAAACGCATCAAGTCTTTTCATGAGATTGGTAACAATTTCGCCGTGCGCCTTTTCGTTGGATTCCATTTCGCCTTTGATTGCTAAATAATGACCTATTGTTAGCATATTTGAGTTCATGTGGTCTATGTTTCAACATACCATGATACTTTCGTTCATTGACTACAAAAAGACTAAAAACTTTACATGGTGATTAATATAGCACTTTAAGCATTAGACTTGGAAATACTCACAAATAACCAACAGCGAAAAAGTCGTTGGGAAGCACACAGTTGAGATGCATAAAAGTGGAAAAAACAGACATTTTTTCCTGGATAAAGCAAGTCGAGTGAAAATTGGTGTCATCTTCTTTCAATTGAGGGATTTTTGGAATTATTAGTTCCAGGAAAGTTGCAATAGGCACATATATATACGAATGGGCTACTTGGCTTCATTGTCTTTGCTCATCGTTGTTGCTAATCTATAAATTAAGAGAATATATGGTCTTTTTTGAATTGCAAAACTTAATTTGCTTACAGAGTATAATGAAACAAATGATTATTTAACTTCCTTAAAATTAAATCTGCTTACTCTCTCAAGGTTGCCAACATTTGCTCTTTGTGCCATATCACAAATGTCAGTATTAAACATTTAATGCTTAATCTCTATTGTCCAGTCATACGATTTAATCAAGTAAAATCCCTGGAGCATTTTGTTCATTTCTGTTCAGTATAAAGCGTATCTGACGCCAAAGAGATAAGCAGTGTAAACAGAGGTCAAACTGTTGCAAATAAGATATACATTCTTTACAGCTGGTAGCTCCATAAATGTATGGCCTCCTTTATTTTTCAGCTGTGAGAAGCTGCATAAGTTAGCAACATTTTTCCCTTGACGCATGAGCATTGATTGGTGACTAATGCGAGATCAAAAATTGCCTGAAAAAGCTAAGTTTTCACTTTTTTTTTCTGTCTTTCTTTCTGTCTTTCTTTCTGTCTTTCTCTTCAATATTATTAACAAAATGACGAACGCTGAAACAAAATTAAAAGCAAAAAAGTTGGCAGAACATCCTTCCGTAAGTTCATCATGTTTTAAAAATATATTCGCCGCACGTATTGATGCGAATTCGTTGTGAAAATCACAGTACGAAAGCATGATTATTGGTAAGTAATCCATATGTCAGTCGCAAAAAAACTCGCATGTTTACAAATACGATGCACAGCTGCAGTCTCTAATCTCAAAGAGCGCAAGGGTAGCTCTCGTCCTGCTATCAAGAAATACATTCTTGCAAACTTCAAAGTATCGCCAGGTGCCCATTTTGACTCACAAATCTCTGGTGCAATTCGACGTGGAACTGCAAAGAATGTATTTTCTCTTCCCAAAGGTAAGATGCAATGAGGGGTGTTAAAAGGGGCTTAATTAATACTTGGTAAAATCAAAAGGCTTATCTGGTACTATTAAGCTTGTTAAGCCTGAAAAGAAGGGAAGTGCTCCTGCGGAAAAGAAAACAGATGGAGCCGGGAAAAAGGCGAAGGTTCCTGCTGAAAAGAAGACGGTTGCTCCTGTGAAGAAGTCGACAACTAGCTTGTCAAAGAAAGCTGTCCCCATAAAAAAGACAGCTAAATCACCTGCCAAAAAGGTGGTAAAGAAGAAGGTATCTCCTGCTTCCAAGGCTTAAATCATTATAATTTATTTTGGGATTTACATTTTCAAATGAATAAACGCGTTTACGACACAATCTAATGGGATATACAGCAATACATTGAATTGATATACCTTTGGGCATGATGTATTGAAAATGCTAATCTGCCAATCAAGCAAACATATTGTGCTACTTGACCTGAATTTAAATGAAAATCATCGCCGCCTGGAGCAGCAGTAGTGCAGGTTATTCTCATTCACCAAAAACATGGACGAGACTGTATACAAACAAGCTGGAGACTTTCTGGATCAATTATACTGCAACATCTCGCTACCAGATGATCGTCCATTCGTCACCCTAACTTTTGCCCAAAGTTTGGATGGAAAGATAGCCAAGCAAGGACAACAAGTGCTTATCAGTGGAAAGGAGAGTATGGCCATGACGCATCGTTTGCGTATACTTCACGATGGTATCCTAGTTGGTATTGGTACTGCATTAATAGATGATCCTCAACTCAATGGTAAAGTCTAGCGTTCGTGATTTCGATTTGAGAGGAAGGCTAAGTTTGCTCTTTTTCACTATTTATAAAGCGCGATATTTGTCAGCATCAGAAACCAGCATTAAGCAGCCTCAACCGATTGTATTAGATCCTTCACTGAGACTATCGCCAGATTGCAAGCTTGTAAAAAACTATGCAAATGGAACAGGCAAGCAGCCATGGTTGATTGTTTCTGAAAAGTATATTGATGTGCAGAATGACGAGAAATCAGTACTAGAAAATGCAGGCGTAAAGATTATTCCTGTCAAGGCATCTGCAAATGGTTAGTACTGTAGACATACTGCCTCTATACAACATTGTATGCTTACCTTTTCCAGGTCGTTTGCCCTTCAAAGAGGTATTTAGAGTACTAAAATCGAACGGTATCGAAAAGCTCATGATAGAAGGAGGATCGCAAATTATTCAATCCTGTCTCAAGGATGAATGGGATCAGCTTATTATCACTACAGGGCCCATGTTTATAGGCTCTGATGGAGTTTCAGCCATTAAAGACAATAATGATATGCCAACGCTTAAAAACATTAAATATCAAATCATGGGTAAAGATAGCGTTATGGCAGCAACTAAATAAACTTTCTTTTTAAATGTTTCTTCAGTACATTGACGCTCCCATCCTCTTCACTAAGATAAGCCTTAGCAGCTATTCGATATAAGAGACCTATTTTATATACTCCAGTCAGCAGTTTGATTTCTCTCAATAGGCTAGCAGGATTCTGTATTTGACCAAAATCAGCATCAACGACAAAATTGCCATTGTCTGTAACAACGGGCACTGCTTTGTTGACAGCCATTCAAAGATTTACATTGTTGGGCTTAATAGGCAACTCATTTTTGATCTTCTTTATGACAGTTCTATAGACAGTGGTACAACTTCAATAGGGACGCCCTGCGTCCGTTGCGTACCTAAATGATATTGAGTGAAATGAGTCTATAGACGTGACATAAAATACACAAACTTGCGACAAGAATGAACTTTTTAACTGCCTCTGCTTTTAGCTTTTCTTGGAATTTACATGCGCTCCCTTAACTGCATTCAATTCATCATCAACTTCGTCAACCCCACCATTAGTTGCATCAAGCACGTCGTAAATTTATTTTCTAGAGAACGGTTCAAACTGTCGCACACAGGCATAGACTGTAACCAAGTACACTACTTACTGTTCAATGGGTCCCAATTAGCCCGTTATCGAGAATAAGTAGCTTGCTTTGGAAACTGGTAGGCACATACGTAGTATGTTTCAACTCATGTTTTTTGAAGGATCAATAGACAACGGTAGAGCCAGAGCTAATGTCAACCACTTGCTTATCAGGAGAGATGTGTTCGTCAATAGCCCTGTAAGCTGCTTGTCTCTTGCCACTCTCAATGAGCTCCTTAGACACGTTGTAAAAAGGTTTGCTTGAAATTTATGAAAGAAACAGAAATACATCGAGTGGACGCACAGGGACACTTAATTAAACGAAATAAAATGCATTACACCATTTGTGGACAGATACAAGACTTTGCCCATCCCCTTTCGTTGCTTACGAAATTTTACATATATGCATTGTTGGATTCTCGCAAAGTTTTGTACCGCCTTGAACAATGCTATATGAACAGGCAAACATACCATTCAATAGTGCTTATTCATGTTCAAAGCAATGTATGCCAATGGTTAATAGATAAATTTCATGCATTGAGTGTACATCAAGTCGGTAATACTGTTTCTTTTTTATCTTTAAAACCACTATCAATGAGTCTAGAAATATTCAAGAAATGGCAACTCATAACACCTTAAACATTTGTAATCTGCAATATGCAAGTGTATTTAAGCGCCAAGCTATTCATAGTAATCATCTTCGTCGTCATCATCATCTACAAAGTCTTCTTCCTCTGAGAAGTCTCGTTCTTTTCTAGATATTCTTGGCTCTTCTTCTGATTCATACGTTTGCTCTTCAACATTATTATCGTAATCTTCATCCGATTCTTCAACAACCATTTTTTTTCTCCCACCACCTCTCGACAATGCCAAAGGCATTGACGGCTCTGTAATAAAAACAAATGAATAAGCATATCCTTATCTGGTTACTATATATAAGACTTACTCAAGATACGCGTCTTGAAGAAATGTGCTAATCGGATAGAATTCTTGTGAGCTGCTGATGACTCAGCATTGTATTTCATTGCATTTTTCTTGATCAATTCCACATCGTCAATTAATCCCTACGCAAAAAAAGACTGTTATTCACACATACAGTTTGATGCTGTCCACATAGACTCACGTCAACGGTACGATAAAAGCCATTGTTTAATCTCTCTCTGACGGTGTCCAAGCAGATGGGATAGGCAATCAATGATAAATAAGGTGGATAGTCATAGTAGTTGACTTGATGCACATATAAAAAGAAATCATCAACATTGGCAAGCCATTCTAAAGTTTCTCTGGCTCGTTTGACCTGCGATGATGTAAGTGAGGATCCCACATCGTATCGAGTACGGAAATCTTCGCCTGTTGGGACTAATTCCCACGGTGATAAATCTTCAGCATTTGAAGAGGCATCGTCCCAAATGACATGATAGAAAGCCCAAGGACTAGGCAGGTTAGCCCGCCTCCAGTATTGTCCTTGATTGTTTACGCTAGACACTGTTCCAGTGTATTGCCCCTCGTCATAAATAGCATCTACTTTTTGACCCACTTGCAGCGTCAAAAATACGTTCATTGATGCCAAAAATCGCTCCCAAAGCACAACAAATTCAGGGCTTCCGTCTTCATCCGTATATTCAATGATTTCATCTTGCTGCATGGATGACCACACTGGATCTTCCTGTCCTTGAAGGACACTCTGTAAGTTTGTAAGTTCCAACATGTTCAGCTTCATTTTACAATAAGCAGGCGGTCCAACTAGCCAGCTGATACTGGTAACTCTGGCAAATAAAACTGGGTTGTGCTTGTCAATTACGCCATGCTTCTCATCGAAATGATGCCTCATTTCCGATTTTCTCAGATATTGTTTGTGGCCTTCTGTCAATATAGTAACTATATCACCTACTTGAGGCAAGTATTTTGCCAGCGTTCGCTCAGTGTTTGTGATCCAAGGGATTGGTTCATGCTCCTTGATTTCTTCCTCTGTCAGTTGACGAGGGCCATCACGTACTTTGACAGCTCGTTTACTAATTGATTTTGTTGTGGCGGGGGGCGCTACTACTGGCTTGTGAATTGTAATATGGGGTTCTTGAATGACTGGCAGGTCTGGCAAGTTGGCTCGACTTCTTGTGGCTCGACCGGTGTGCGTTGACGCAGAGGCAATGCCACTGCTATTGCTTGGAATATTGTTGTTGTTGTAATACGGTCGCTGTTGGTAAGATGTATCAGCAAAGTCGTCATCGTCCATATATCCCGCAGAACGAAGCTTTCTCTTTCCTTTGCGATCTTCGGGCTCAAAATGTTCAGATCGACTCGAAGAAGTAGAGAATGAAGAGGAAGCAGATGCGACAGCGGTAGCACCAGTATTCGTGTTGCAATTTGCTCTATTCGAAGGACCTGCTTCTGAATTATCGCTAACTTGCGCATCACTTTCGTCATTATCAACATTGACAAGCTCTTCTTCCTCGTCTTCACTCTCATAATCACTTTCAACATAGGAGGGTATTTCAGCAACTCTTCGTCTTGTTCTAGCTCGTACAGGCTGATCCTCTTCATCGTCAGATGCTTCACGGTTACGCTTACGAGTTGCACGAGATCCACCCCTGCCTCTACCTCTTCCGATACCTCCTCCTCCACCACGTCCACGTCCACGTCTACGGGTATTGTTGGTTCGACGAATAGAAGCGCTGCTAGATGTAGTACGAGGCACTCTCATGGGTATTTGTCCTGCACGGCTACGGGTCACTGGACCTTCTTCGTCGTTCTCATCCTCGCTGTGATGAGTATCCTCAATATCCTGAGTGATAAATTCATCAGATCCGCGTTCATCATCACTGCTGTTTACACTGGATGCGTAAGCTGCATTTCCTGGTTCATCATCATGGTAATCTTCGTCTGCTGAGTCATCTGGTAGCAATGCTGGCAGTACAGGAGGGGGAAATTGGAACTGGATGTTGGCAGCAGAAGCCAAATCACCCTCCTCCTCATCATCAAATCGTACATACTCCCGTCTCTTTTTTGCAACAGTAGCACGATCGAGTGAAGGTAAAACAATCAATTTCATGGTGCGAATCTCCTCTTCTTCTTGGTTGTAGCATGCAGAACGTTTGATGTCCTCAAGTTCAAATGTTTCTGATGTAGTAGGAATGCTGCGTCCATAACCAAGTCTTCTTTGGTTTGGGTATGCCACCCCTTGTAGGTCAATAATCGGTGAGAACGGCAAAGCGTAGGGTAATTGTTGTGTTGGCTCGTCCACAAAGGAGCCATCGGCGTAATGTCGTAAGGCTTGGTAATCAGACATGAAATACTGTCCTCTCTCCCAACTTCTCACTTGCTCGTAATCTTTGTCCAATCCGCCGATACCGAATAACGTACAATGACCTTCCTCATCTGTGATGGCGTATTTCATACCGTCTTTTGAGAATTTGCAGTCTGTAAACGTTCTGCCTTCATGTTTGGTGCAGTTGATCACCTTTTTCTTCTGTACATCCCAAAGTATAACATTGCCGTCATAGCCGGCAGACAATATTGTGGAGGAATCTAGTGGGTGGTTATCAAGCGCATATATCTCTCCTTCATGCCCCTTTAGAACGCACGCCATCTCTCCACTGTAAGCATAATACACCCTGATCTCGCCGTAATTTGATGCTACAAAACACCATCTATCGTCTGCGCTCCAAGCAATCATGGAAACTTTTGGTGGGTCAAGGGATGCGTTTACATCATTTGCGGTCGAAGACTCCGTCACGTCAATAGCCATTGCCGTAGGCTCCATGGCATTGAGATCATTGTCGTCAAAATTAGGCATCAAAGTCCCATATTCCTCAGTTGCAGTCGATGTAGATGCTGTGTTGGTTAATCCATTTTGACAATTCATAGATGCTGTTCTGCTCATCACTGTGGAACCTAGAGTTGAGGGCTTTACAATCTTGGTACCAACACTAATTGGCTCCTTTAAACTTACTTTGTTGTATCAAAAAAAAAAAGTAGGTTAGCATGGCTAGGGCATCATCAAATTGATAATTCAGCTTACGTATAACAGAACTCCATTGCCTTTGCTGTTTATCGAATTTCCAAATACGTGCTGTGCCGTCCTGGCATCCACTTAATATACGTTGTCCATCATGACTGTAGGTCAAATCAGTAACACTGCCCATATGCCCCTCCAATGTACCAATAGATACGACAGCCTGTGGCTCTAAATGGCTATTTTTGTCAGGGAAAAGAGCATTTGCAAACTTTTTTCTTCCTCTGCCTACAGGTCTATCTTGGCTTGATAAATCAACATGGGACGTAACCCCCTCATGTGATGTTTGCACCTGCACCGTTGAAAATACATAGACAAAGCCATCATCACCGGCAACTGTAAATTTAGTGCCTGTATAGTTGAATGAGGAGCATCTAAGTCTGTCCTTTGCTCTAAATCGACAACTGAATGTAATAGGGGAATCAATATCAAAAAACTGTAGAGTGTCACGATCCCATCTCCACAGTCTAACAAATCCATCTTCGTTTGTTGCCATCAAGTAACGAGTTTCTGCTTTCGGCGATGGCGAAAATTTGACAGTTGTAAATGGTTTGATGGTTGTCGCATTAGGCCGTAAACACATGATAGGTTTATATTCGTCCATTGTCCATACACGCACGCAGCCGTCAGTGGAAGCAGTGGCGATCAGCGTATTCTCTTGGTTGATAGCAATGTCTGTAATTACGTTTTGATGACCCCGCATTGTGTGAATAAGATGCCCTGTTCTAACGCACCATACTTTGACAAGAAAATCGTCGCTTCCAGTAAATAATCTGCGGTTCGTCTTGTCGAATACAACTGAATACACTGGATTACGATGTCCTGATATAGTTACACGCTGCAAAAAAGGAAATGCATAAATATCTGTCCTTGTATCTATTGCTTCAATGTTTACCTCTCTGTAAAACGTTGACAGGGATGTAGGCATTTCATTCTTTTTCATGACTGTAGCACCCATTTCCCTTGCAATCAGCATACGATCTAACGAAATTGATGGATATCATACTTTCACATTGTTAAACAAAAGAATAAAACTCTTACGTGTAGAGAGCTTTTCTAACTGAGCTGGAGACATGGTCAAATAGTTACAACGTTCCACTTCTTCATGGGGCACAAATGCTGATAGCATTGTCAAAAGTGATTTATCTCCATGTCGTAATGCACTGACTCGAAGTATAGTTGGATCTCCTGACTCTTTAAAATGGCTCAAAAATCGACCTAGTAACTCCAGCAGGTAATTGTTACTAACATTCGGATACTCTCTTGACTGGAAGTAAGAAATTAGCTGTATGTTCGTTTTCTGTACTGTAAGTAATGTCTCACCAGTCGATCCATTGTCATTGGAACTTGTTTGCCTTCATAGGTGATTGTGTGTGGTAAAAGCTCACGGTTCTGTTTCAACTCATTTTCAAGCACACGTGCAGCATCTTTGCAAGGACCTGATGCCAGAAACTTTGCTATCAAGTAATACAACTATCACACTCATGTTATTCATTCAATTTAATCCGGTAATGTCGTTTAGTTATACCTCTAAGCACAAAACAATAAAAGTAGTACGTGTTTGCTTGATGAGTCCCCATCTCGTAAAAGATCAATCATTTGAGTTACTTACCTTGCTCCATTTTTTACCTTTTTCTATAATGAATAAACCTAAAGGAAAACTCCAATTTTTAAATCAAATATGTTTCGATAGTAAAAAAAGTAAAAAGAGAAGCAATAATTTTTTTTTAAAGCAATCGTACTTTTACCAAGTAAAGGGTGTATGTAGTAACTCTCCAACACTTGAGTTCGTCTGAAATACACAATTGCTTGGATAGTAAAAAGCCAGAAACTTGTCTCTTGTGCTATTCTTCAATATGCTGTTCGTTTTCTGTAATGATGTTGCTTCAGATTTATCAATATATCTGATGTATCCCTAAATGATGATATTTTATCTGAATTTTAACTGCAATTTAGGCTGTAACATACTCCTTCGAAAATATACTTTGTTGCCTCGATTTTTAACGTTTTTTAGAAAAATAAAATGATAAGCAATGAACAATATACTCAAGAGGCAGGAAAAGCTCTGAAAAATCACATTTCCTTATAATATAACTCTTGATAAAGTGGTGAAATGAATGTATAATCTAGCGGGATTTGAATTTATCCAGATTCACTTTGTTGCATTACCTCCCCTTCTTTGGTGCAATTGTTCTCCTGGCAGTAGGTGCCATGTTCACTAATCTTATATAATAAAATAATGGTGTTTTTACGAATTACTAAAGTTGTGGTATATAGGGGGTATCCTTAGGGATTAGCGCCACGTATACAGTACTA
>MU619357.1:88038-98760 GCA_025201805.1 Parasitella parasitica | reverse complement strand
CAGGTTGGTCCACATACAAATCCCTGATTGGCTGTAATTTGGTATACCAGTGATTTTAAGAAAAGGTTGGTCCAGGTTGGTCCAGGTTGGTCTTGTGTTGTTCAAGCAGTTGAAAAAATAAAAATCAAGCACTAAAAGCACTAATTAAAAAAAGCTTCAAGCATTAATAAAATGCACAACGTTGTTACGTTTACTTCACTTTTATTTTCCTAAGAATTCTTAGTTACTTTCAGATGGCCACAATTTATTTTGACGATGGTAGTGGGAAGTTAACTGATGAAAATGGCAACAAAGTTATCGAATACCAGATGGAGGTTGACAATGAGAAGTACCCCTTGACCTCAATAACCACTTTCTCTTCTTACTTGGATCTCAAACCGCCCGAGAAACCAAAAAAAGCGAACTAAGTCGAAGAGACAAGTTCTAAGTCGGAAGCGAAACCTGAGAAGAAGACGGAGAGAACATACCGAAAATATAAAGAAAGAAGATATGGAGAAGTTTTATTTCCTTGTATTTGAGAAGAATATGTCAATTCGTGGAGCTGCCAAAGAATTGAAAATACCCCCAGGTACTGCTCAAACATGGTATACGAAAGGTCAAAAAAGCATAGAGAGTGGAGAAGATCTATACTTGAGAAAACCAGGAAGTGGAAGACCAGTTGGAAGACCTTTGACAATAAACTCAGAACAAAAGGAATATCTCGTAAACCCTATTGACCAAAAGCCAGGTATTGTTCTGGATGAGATGATGGATGGACTTACTAGTCAGTTCACGAACTTAGACATATCGAGATCTTCCCTTTATAAATACGTCACCGCTCACTGTGGTATGTCAGTGAAGAGAGCTCTTTTCCGACCTGCAGAGCGCAACAGTGATACAAAGATAGAGGCTAGATTTCAATGGGTTACCGAACTTCTGAAGACTGATGTAGATTACATGACCAATTGTGTTTTCATCAATGAGTCGGGCTTCAACATTAACATGAAACGTAGTATGGCATGGGCACCAGTGGGCGAGACTCCAATAGTGGAAATTCCCAAAACGAGAGCGACATCTCATACTATCATAGGGGCAATATCACCCTTGGGTGTAATTAACGTGCAATTGAAGGTTCCTAAAGTCGTTGTTGCCTCAAATTCAAAGAAGAGAAAAGGGCCAGGTGGAGCTATAAAAAAACCGGAGAAAGAGAAAGGGAAAGGTGGACACTATCTCAATTTTGTAGCTGAGACCATACAAATAATGAATCAATACGAAGAGTTCAGAGGTCATTATCTGACAATGGACAACTGTCCCATTCACAACCACATTGATATCAGAAAGTACATTGAGTCCCATGGCTATGGATGCGTTTACCTTCCGCCTTACTCACCTGAACTTAATCCCATTGAGCAATTTTGGTCAGTATGCAAAAGTAAAGTAAAGAGAGAAGCACTTTTGAAGGAGGAGACATTATCTTCCAAAATCAAGGCAAGGCTTTTGTAGATATTCAGTAGGGAAATTTGATGATTGCTTAAACAGAAAACCCATTTAATAAATTTTAATGTGCTTCATTTGGTGCTTGAATTTTTTATTTTATTAATGCTTGAAATTTTTTTTCAAAAAGTGCGTGAATAATTTCGAAACACCCTGTAGATAGTTGTGCAACATAGAATAAACATTCCCTTTACGCTGGGTAATCGCTCGATGTGTCGATTAATTATGTAAACAGATGCAGATTTTAGGGAGTTGAGAGGGATTATCAAGCCGTCGAGACTATCACATAGTCTGGTAAAATTTTCACATCAATGTCCAATGTTTGATACATACAAAGAAAGACGCACATTTAGCACAGGCTTTGGAGACATGTCAACCTCACATGGTATCAATAACCGTCAATAACGGCTATTCCTTGTGGTGCCAGAAACCTGCGCCAAGTTTATATAGAAATTCGGCCCATTTTGACCAAAAATAGAAACATTTGTAGACCATAAAATAAAAGTCCAAACCTTTTCTCTCTCTCTCCCTCTCCCCCTCTCTCCCCCTCTCTCCCTCTCTTTTCCTTTATTGATATTACATTCACAAATGCAATTTTGCTCGTCAAGTATACTATCAGATAAGCGTGTCGAAAACACTGTTATCACCATAGCATCTATCACGGTTGCAGTAGCGCTAGTTAAAACTACGCTAGCGTTAGTCAAAAGCAAGGTAACAGTAATAAACTTTACCGCTAAAATTTCATACACAAAACTAACTGTTGGTTACAGGATGGTAACGAGCAACTACCCATAATTCCTTACAAGCTCCCATTTGTGGGGTCTACCTTTCGGTATTACGCAAACCCGCTAAAGTTCGCAAAGATCAACACCGAGAAATTCGGATCCGTTTTTCGCATGCATTTTCACGGTGCTGTTACTACTGTTGTAGGAGCGAAGGATGCTCCTGAAGTATTTAATAATCCTGATTTAAGCTTCATAGCCAGCAAAAATAGGGTATGAACATAAAATATGTTGCAGATTGGCTACATGCTCACTTTTTGACTGTGTATACATAGTTTTTTGGTGGATCATTTTTTGAAGGCTCTGGTAAACATACATTTCCGGAAAAGGCCCTTATCAATTCGATTATAAAGCATTTGACTCCAAACTTGAATAAATATAGCCCCCGTGCATTTCAGCAGGTAAGTTTTGCTGCATTACAGCTAATAATCTTTGCTCAGAGCTAAACATTTCAAATAATAGTTTTTACAAGAAATAGATAAGCAGGCATTAGGTAAAAATAAGAAAAGAAAAAAAAAACCAAGATACATATATATGCTAATGGAGATAATTATTCTAGATAAACAATTCACTGTACCTAATTTGTTGCCATTTATAAGACGTTTTGTATCCAAGTACAGTGCCTCTGCTTTTGTCGGGGTTAGGATGTGTCAAGATGAGAATTTGATCCGTGCGTTTGAACATGCTGTCGCAGATATTGGGCCAGAGTTTAAACCAGGGCCATCTAGAGTGATTTTCCCTTGGTTTAATTCTTTCTATACAAAGTAAAAAACAAAAACAGGATAAGTCATCGCGCCAGCTAATCAATGTTGATCTAGCTATCTCTTTCCAAAGTCGGACGCTGTCAAAAAACATCGAGCCCTGATCAAAAACTCGCTTAGTAAAGAAATAGCCAAACGAGCAAGCGAACAATTACAAGATGATAATGTTGAAGACAAAAATAAGGTATTAAGTATACGCGGTGACTATAGACAAGCTTCATGCTAATGTAAAGAAAACTTCTCTGTATACAGGCAGAGGATGTTTTGGATTATCTTTTAAAAAAATACCCACATGAAGTTGACAACGATCATCTTGAGTCGCTAACGACAATCATTTTGATCATGATCTTCGTCGGTGTTCATACAACAACTGAAACGGTAAACTATCTCATGTACTGTCTTCTCAAGCATCCTCACTACATCGAAGAGCTAAGACAAGAGCAAGAACAGGTAGTCTCAAATGAGGGTATTGATTATTCGGGCACAGATGTTGTTTATACACCAGCCATGTACCGCAGTATGGTCAAATTGGATAGTTTTATAAGGGAATGTATGAGAACCCGTATGGCTGGCATTGGACTTTCTCATACCAACATTAGCAATCAAGATGTCGTATTAAAATCTGGAGCTACCATTAAACCAGGTAGACTTACAAGGCATATAGGAAGTTTCGCAAAGCCTAACACTTTTTACTGTTGAATGCATAGGCCACGAAGTCTTTGTCAACGCATTCCATATGCATCATGACCCAGAGAACCAAAGCGGCTTGGGTAATTTAGAAATATTCGATGGATTTCGGTTTGTAGGGAAAGATAAATTAGCTGTAAGATCTGGTCAGGACAATGTCTCATTTGGAATGGGAAAACACGCTTGTCCAGGTCGTTGGTTTGCCATCCACCAAGTCAAAGGCATTGTTTCTTACTTTATCAAGAACTATGATATGACGCCAAAGAGCGAAATTCGCATAATGAACAGCACTTTCGGGAACTATGTTGGACGACCTATTGGCAAAGTTCAGTTTACGAAAATTTAATAAATGAGTAATATTTAGCACCAATTATACAGTTGACATGTTTGTAGTAGTGTTTGAACCATCACTGGTACTAGCATTAGTGGATACACTGGCTGAAGCTGCCACGTTAAAATATGATTGAAAAACATTGCTCGCCATTGCAACTTGAATACGCTTATTTAAGCTACCCTTCTATTATAAAGATGTTGTGATATGTCTTTTTATAATCATTTTATTTATTTGAATAGTGAATTATGGCACTAACTAGATGTTCTGCGTCTGGTTTCTCTGCTTCGGCGTTGACATTCAGCTTTAGTTGATTGGTTATATAATCAGAAGTGGTTGGTCCTATGGAAGCAATTTTTGTATTTGCCAAGAGATGTGCTCTATTGCCTAACTGATTCACAAGGAACTTTAAACCAGAAGGACTGAAATAAACTGCCCAGTCTGCTTGTAACAGATTGTCGTCCTGTCTGATACGGTTTTCTAAATCAGGATGAGCACATGTAACGTAACTCTGTATTTCTCGGAGTGCAATGTGTGCCGCGCTTAATGCTTCGGGTATAACTTCACGACGCTTGTCTCCAGCTAAAAATAATACGGTCGAGTCTAGGTGCTGTGGGCTGAATGATTTGATTAATTCAGATGCGCGAGGAGCGACGATCCAATGATCATGACTACTAAAATCTCGAAATAACGGTAGTTGGACTAATGCTTCCGCTGTCTGTGGGCCAACGACATAGATAGGGATAGAGTTCCATTCTTTTCGTACATGCTGGTCTAAACTAGTCAGTTCACGACAGGCTTCGTCTATCGCCTCCACAGACCTTTGTGACGTCAGGACCATAGCGCATAATTGCTCTCGGGAAGGGCCATTTTGGATAATTGACTTGATTATATCTATATTAACCAATTTATGATCCAATACAGGCATGAAATCTGTCTCGAATCCATTTTCCAAAAGTAATTGCTGGTATTTATCGTCTGTATCTTGCTTTTTGAACAGGACAACGCGTTTTTTACCTGGCATGATGATGAGAAAAAAAAAGGGGGGGGGGGCTGTAGAGATGATTGCTCGCTGTAGTAGGGGACAGAACAAGAGAGAGAGAGAGATGAGTGTATCCACCTGTCGGAGACAAGCCGAAGTAAAATTTACTTTATTTTGTTACACATAATGATTTTAAATAGCCATTCCACGAACATTTAGCAGAAGGAACAGCTTTTTTTTTATCGATTAATAAAGGACAATGAGGTTTTTTGATGAAAAAAGAAACCTCGAGCTACTACACGTGAATTTTTTTCACAAAAATATCACCAAGGTAGTGGCACACACGCATACGCACACAGACAAGAGGAGAATAAGGGGATCTTTGGGCACAATACTGTGGATTTTAGGAGAGACAAATTTCACTATACATGTACATGAACCAAACAATGAAAATAAACTCTTCTTTCTCAGGGCAATCGCCAAATGCAAGATGATTTATCCATAGTATATACAATGAATACCTAGCAGAAGAGAATGGGATACCATGCAATGCGTCTCTGTTTATGTAAATAAATGTGTTGTGGTATATATTTATACAAATTGTAATCTATATTTTGCTGCCATTGTACAAGAAAGAAGCTGTATCCTGAAAACTCAATTAAACTCCCGGTTGAGCCCAGTCCATTAGCGATGTGCAGCAAAAGATGAAGCTGATGGTTCTATTCCTCTGTTCATCAATAATAATAATCATAATAATTGCACATCGCTCTTCTTTTCTTTTTTTCCTCTTTTCCCTTTTCCTTCCTTCTCTTCTCTCTTTCTTTCTTTTTTCTTTTAGAAAAGCCAAGCATATACCAAGTTCTTGATTCCACCACTCACAAGATTTAATTAATTTCGACTACGAAATAATTTTAAAATGCCATCATCGTTAACATCAACATCATCATCCACTACTACTTTTTCTTCGTCTTCTGCTGGTATTACAATGCCTATTACTAACGCAACAAAAGCATCCTATTTATCACCTAAAGAAGACTATTTGACAGATCAGCATGCTATTTTTTCTTCCTCTACTTATTCCCCTGTCGAATTGGCTCCAATTTTAAACATTTCAGGTAAAATGGACAAAGTTTTGTTTCTGGTTGTAGACCTTGCTAAAAAAAAAAAAAAAAAAAAAATTTAGACAACAGACCGCCTTCTCCAGATTCACCAAAATTAAGAAAATTTACATTATCAAATCTCTCATATTACAATCAACAACATTGCCCACCTTTTCTGGAACCAACACCTCAATTAAAGATACATGATACCGGGTTCTTTCCGTTAGACTTATTTAAAGTATTTAAAACCAAGTTACCAATGTTACGTAGATCAGCGTCCATTCAATCTTTACCTTCATCGCGTTATTCTACTGCTTCGCCCCCTGTATCATCTGCTACTACTACCAGTATTGCTAGTACTAAGACTGTAAACGATTCTGCAATGTCACCAATTATGGCTGCTGCTTCTGCTTCGGCCGCGGCTGCTGCAAATCATAGACAGCCCGGCTCTCATGTTGCAAAAACCTTGTTGGAATCCATTGGAAATACCACTACTGCGAACTATGCTGATCAGCAAGTAGCTTTTTCTTCATCATCAACAAAATCCATGAATAAAAAGCAAGCAGCTATTGCTGCTGCTGCTGCTGCTGCTGCTAATGCCGATCAAAGCATGTTCTTGACAAAAAATGCACATATCAAAAGACCTCGTAACGCATGGATTCATGTAAGCTATTTGATTGTAGTATTGGATGCATGTATTAAATTATTCGTTATTAGTTTCGTTGTCATTATGGACAAGCACTTAAATCTCAAGATCCTACACTTCGTGCCGAGGAGATCTCCAAGTAAATTAAATAAATTGTATAGTAATAATACACAAGAAATGCTGATATACTATTTTTAGACGGGCATCTCGTAGATGGGGAAAGCTTTCCGAAAATGAAAAAAGACCATGGCATGGGCTTGCAGAACAAGAAAAATTAGCTCACAGAGAGGCCTTTCCAGAGTACCGTTATTGTCCACGTAGAGCTAATTCGTCTTCATCAGCAACAGCACCTCCCTCACCTCCTCACAATCTCACTAACAATAGACCAAGATCAGCAAGTCAACTTAACACGCCACTTAACATGCATGATTTCAATCACTCGTCGTCTTCTCGTGCTCAAAAAAGAATGAAGCGTATGAAGTGATCGTCTCGAACGATCTATTATATATATATAAGCAACATATGTACACCTTTTTTTTTTATTTTTCCATATTTTCACTTAAGCATAACGTAAAACAACACACAGACAAAAAAATGTAGTCTCTAGTATTAGCACGCCCACAAGTTTTTCATTCATGAACAATAATGGCCTCCATTTTGCATTAGTATTCTTTTTTTCCCCCTCGCAATTCCCTTTCAAGTTAAATATTTACATTCACAATACCAGCATTTTGATTTTTATATCTTTCAATTAATCGAATAAACTGCTCTTAACCTTTTTTTTTAAGGGGGGCGAGATGAACATGTAAAGCAAATCACATGTATTTTTTAATTCGATGACAATAACATGTTTTTATTTTAGTTAAACTCCATCTAGTTTTTTATTTATTTATTTAATGTACTACATCATTAAAAATTTAGCCTTGCTTAAAAGAGTTATGTGGAAAGAGAAAGTGAAGAACAAAGAAATCATTGTGTAAAGGAGGAGTTTGATAGCGTATTAGCAGCAGTAGCAGGGGTGAGTGTGGGATTTATTTTGGAACATAAACAACAAATTTACAATAATCCTGGGTCCTCTATTATCTATTTCTTTTTCTTTATCATATATATTGGTAGATATGCGATAAATTAGGGATATGTCAATGACAGGGTTCAACGCATTCATATAACAAAAAGAGTAGACTGAACATGACGGTGAAATGACAGGTGTGACAAATGTCCTAGTGTCTGATATTATTCATGTTATCTTTGAAAAAAAAAATCGATACATAAATGATCGTTTCATTATGAATGGCGTTATTTATGCTGTCTTATGACCGTGCACTTGTAATAGTGCCTCGATGCTTTGGTAAAAGTGCTTTCATTGTCCAACTTAAACATGCACATAGACTTCCTCAATGAAGTGTACTTCTCTTCATTTCCATTTATCTATAAACACATGGCAAGCAAGTTGTTTTAATATTCCATTTTCTATATAATGTAAATAGCAATATCTATTTATTTATTTATACACTTGCAATCCCCTAATTGTTTTATATGTAACCCAAATCAAGTAGCAAGTCCGGTTTTGGTGTGTCCAAGTACGCCGAAAGCATGCTTTTGAGAACACCAATCAACATTGCATCGACTTGACTGTACAGCCAGTCGGATGCTGCGCTGCTATTTGTTATGTAGCTTAAATATTTCGAGATCAACATTCAACAATAGAATGTGAAAGAAGGAGGCGAGGGTCCAGATTCTCTCTTTAACATAGACAAGTTTGTTTAATTTTCCCACTTTTTCCCGTCCCTTGAAAACGTCTTATACAATAATACTCTTCTCATTATTGTTCCTTCAAAAGAGAAAAATCAGGTGCAGATGGTTACACATTGCAGCATTCAATGCCTCTTCCAATTACCCAGGAACTTTAGCATCGCTTGTACATAGAATATCTTGAGAAATGACAATGAAAGTATTACAAATAAATAAATGCCCCTGTCTTGTTTCGATTAGTGATATCATTTTTTAACTCTACATATATGCGCAGAGTTTCACTTAGCCTGCATCGCATTATCAACCGAAATGCACTAATTCTACTACTACATTACAATGAATAGCTCTCTTTACAGGCATTAAGGGTTATCCATTCGCCATTTTCTCATTCGCGAAGTTCATTTTAATCTTTTACATATTATCGCATTCTAAAAAACGATTGATCTTTCGATTTATGACACCGAAAGATAATGATATCTTTTACTTCTTCATTGAATATCATACTTTGACTCAGGATAATTTCAGTATGTCTTGATTCTTTATGAGAATGATTTTTGCGTACATACTTTATTCATATACTTGTCTCGCAGTTATATTAACAAATAAAAGTATCGTGCTCCCAATTAAATATAATGTGAAGTTGGTCAGATACTGTACAATCTTGAAGAATAATACCCATATATATATTAATTGTCTTTTAAAAACAGCCATTTCGTATGATAGTCGTCAATAGATACATTTTAAAATATACATGTTGTATTGAAAGGTCTTTCAGACGCTACAATTACCAGAGGATACTTTGATACAAAAACCGCTACTTCATATACAAACATCTGCCAGCCATTCACAATGGTATAAATTAGTCTCCAACTCTCTATGGCAAACATCTGAACCCGTGTCCGACACATTGGACCGACGTGCCTTTAAAACCCTGAGACATCAATTTTTTAAGGGCTTTGGACTATTGCAGAGGGTGTTATGACTATATCCAAACAATTTCAACTTGCCGTCCGACCTTGGCGGTTGACCCAGTTTTGTGGCTCCCAATGGCACGTATGGAGCGTAGCCAGGTGGTTCGTTGGCGTCTTGGCTGGTTTCCTAGCAGAAAACCACGACCTTGTCCTTTCCATCCTGCCGTTCACCTTTCTGATTCTCATGTCATCGAATCCCTCCAAATACATCGTCGTCTTCAGCTACCGGACTCCACCAACGACCGTCTTTCCTTTTTGTCTGATTTACTGTCTCTGAAAAAGCCAAAAAATGCTCAATCCATTGCCTCTTGGCCTGAGATCTGCGTGATCCTATTTGAATTAAATCATATTTTTCATGATGAAGCCCTTCCTCTCCCTCCCACTAATATCGGTGCTGGCTTGGTAAAATAGCTGCAAAAGCTTTCTGATTATTTGTACTTTTTTTAATCCCTTCTTTTACATATTATTAAATAGAACAGAGTGTACAGCTTAGAATATCGCCTTTTTAAATTTGGCCATATTCGATTTCGAGAGCTTCAAGCTTTTTCGCCCGGCTTTCAACATTATTTATTCTGTTTAGAGGGCTTCTATTTTAAATAAAAATATATGATCACTTATTTCACGCTTTGTTTCATACGCGCATATTTTACTTATAATTTTCTGAAATGTTTACGAGTTTCTGAAAATGAGATGTGCCTGACTTAACGCCGACTTCTCGAAAATCAACAAACTGGAATGGAACTGAAAAAAAACAACCAAAGCGTTTGCTAACTTCATTCCTTCTTGGTTTATGTTTGTTTGCGTTATTCCTTCTTCTTTATTGATTTCTTTTTTTTTCCCACTTGATTATTAAGAGGATTTTTTCCACCTTTGACTAAGCGAACTGGCCTGGTCAATGCAATTATTTAAAGTACTGTGCTCATTACGTGTGGAATCGGTATAGTTGTTATATGGATTCACGGAAAAAAATATAATAAAAAAAAATTAATGTCAACTTGATAAAGGTATAGGTTTTTATTATCAAATCGACAGGTGTATAAAGCTCTAGTTCATCTACTGGCCAGGTAGATGAACTTTTATATACTTCAACTGTGGATAAATGTTCTATTCTCGCAATTTAACGTGTACGACAATACTGCGTAACTAGCGTCTTAACTTTGTGCTAACCGACATATCAGCAGACTCAAGATAACTTAAATCTATTTGAGTGAGGAGATAGACTTTACCCGAGGTAGTA
>MU619357.1:59131-71078 GCA_025201805.1 Parasitella parasitica | reverse complement strand
AACAACACATCATTGGACAATCTCCAATCTTTAATTGAAGTACACTATCATGATCTCCTAACCTACATTATGGCAGATCAACCTAATCATGACCATCACCTTTTCCCCCGCTTAAAAGCATAATCTACAATCTCTGATATCTTTACAAACTATTATGCGATAGAGACGCAACCTCCAGCTAAATTCATCTTTTTTTGCAGCATTTTACAACATATCCGAGTTTTATGCACCTCTGGCCGTTTTTTAGATTTTGCTATGTTTGGACCCCAAACCTCATATTCGATTTTCAGTTTTCAACTTTGGGTCAACCTTCAGGGTCAATTTTAGGTACGAGTTTGAGGTTCAAACTAAGAACAAAGGTTAATACTAGTATGATAACTGTACCTCACTACGTCTTCCGATTCTGGATATCTATTTTTACTGTCGAGATATTCCCAAAACCATATTTTGCAGATTTTCCAAATTTTACAGCATAGGTTCCTATAATAAGTACCATATTTTGCAACTAAACCAAGTTCAAGTTCCTAAGTAAAGTAATAAAGCACATTATGGTACACGCACTGGTATAAAACATGTCGTATGTGATCTCGAATTCGACAAGCTTGGGCCAATTTTGTCTTTTTACGTTAAACTTTGTCCGCCTGTTTCTCAAAAACCCACTATGACACTTGGGCTTGAGCAAGTATTAAAATCTTTTTGAAACCTAATTCTCTACTAGATGTATTATTCTTTAGATAGATATATAGAAAAAAATATTTTTTCATATGTTTTTAGCAGAGGCTTGATTTATTTTCATAACTTTCAGAGCAATAACTGATATATAAAGATACATAATATAGCAATACAAAAATAGACTTACAAAATAGCTACCGAAAGGTTTTTGTTTGCTCAAAAAATACCAATTTTTGAGCGAGAAAATCTCGAAAAACGGAATTGATTTTTACCCTTTTGAATGGCTTCATTTTGGCCCTCCAAGTATAGGGCTGGAAAATCGTAGATTTAATTTGGTCGAGACAAGATTGTGATTTTTGGCAGATATAATAGAGCTACAGTTGTGAACAAGGTATTGATGTGCAAGTATTGACATGGTGGTTTATTTGGTCGACTTTATAGAGCTGCATGTGCTCAAAATATGCTTGATTTTACTCCAAATCTATCAAAAAGGGCGTTTTTTGAATATTTGAAAATCGGTAATAAGAAAAGGTGTTTGTATACCCTTGTGATGTATATGGTTTGATGCAGAATTTATTTTGTGGCATAAAACACTTAGAACCCGTATCTGATATACCTATTGCGTTTATGAGATATTTAGCAATGAACTATGCGAAAAAAGCTCGAAACTGGTTTGGGTCAAATGGAAACATAGTGCTGAGATTCAATCTGCAACACCTATTTTCGATTGAAGAGCAAAGCATGATACGGACTCAGAAACCATTTTTGTATAGCTTCATTTTTGGTTGAAATAAACACCACGAAATCTGCTTAAAGACTTAATTTACAGTCTCTAATAACTTTAAAAGCTACTAAGCGATAGAGATATATAATCTTTAGCTAAAATATTTGCATTTCATTTTTCTTCTTGCCGTGGAGCCAGAGTATGCACTGCAACCACTGTGTGGCATTCGTTTCCATGGCTACGATTTCGGTAAGTGACACAGATTATCATCATGGTGCAAACTGATTTTTTTATTTACATTTTTTCACTTTCTCTTCTCTTGTTCTCTTTTTACGCAACTTTCAATATTACTGTTGCTTACGAATACAACAACAAATGCAGATAAAGCTCAATTAAATCAAAATGATAGATGAAAATTCAAGTTAAGCAGTCGATGCCGCTATAAATATCGAAATCATTTGCGCCCTGTTTTTTTTTTTTTTTTGGTCATTTAACAATACCCGTTACCTGCTTGCAAATACGACAGTTCAAAAAAGCTAAAAGAGCATGTCAAATATAGAAAATTGGTGCAGAAGCTAATTATCTAAATATGCTTCAGATTCTCAAATCCAACACATACAAATTTATTGCAAATGGTTAAAAAAGATCGATACGGCATACTGGAAACGCTTGATTTATAAGAGAAAAACTCAATAGAAATTAATCAGGTAAAGATCGGTTCATTGTACTCAAAAATAGAGGATTTCTAAACTTTCTACGAACTGAGAGAAACGATGTGAGGCAAACAATTATAGTGACGAGATTCGCGTGATATGGTAGATTTTACCTATATCGATATTCTATTATGTTCAGTTTCGTATGGATAATAATTACTTTATGATCTGCTGCTTCGCTTTTAAGTACGATGATTTTATGTAATAGCATTTCCCACACAAGCATGCATTAGAATGATTCACATTTTTGAATAATCGTATATATCGTATTATACCCTAGAGCAAACAAAATAGATAGCTAATTACAGCTCATTAAGAAGACGGTACATTTTATTCATATTAAATGTCTATACTCTTATAAATCGCAGATGTTTATGACCAAATATGTGTTATTGATTACATTATCGCTAATATATTATTTAAATTGACTTGCAGATTTGGTTTATCATTAAATCCATACCTTTATTGCTAATTATATCCTTTTTGTATAAATCTGAGTAGACAACGTAGACTACATCGAGCTTGACTTGATCTCACTGCATTTATTGTTATTGTTTGAGATGTTTCAACGATTTTCAATGTATCTTTTCTTAATCGCGGAAGTCAAATGTCAAATTAAGATTTAATCGGTTCAGATCAGATCATGAATCCACAATTTATCCTTACATCAATTGCCTCAGTTCGAATAGTATATAAACTCTCTTTCTCAATTGATTTCATCAATAAACGAAATCCTTTACTTGATTAATTTTTCTCTTTTAAACTAGTAATTTATTTCTGATGAATCAATTGACATGGTGGTCTCGTTTTTGTTGTCTCTACTTGTAAGTTTTTCTGATATAGATGTTTTCATAGTTTTATTTTTGTATCAGTGGTACTTTTAGACAAATAGGACTTGATCATTACCAAATCCTGGTAGTATAAGAAAATTATTATGAATCTTAAACTGAGAACCAAGAAATCCATCATATGATTAAATTGTGAAAGCACCTTTTAATTCGAAGAATTAAAATTCAAGTTTCCATTGCATAACCATCGAGTAAAAAACACATTCATATAGCATACATCTGATATAGCGTATTTCCAGAATATCATGGCATTACCGATTTATGTAAGTTTAATGAGTAGCACCTCAGTAAAGTAGCTTAATCACGTTCTGTACTATTACTCTGACAACCGCGCTATGGAAGGGTTATGACTTTAATGTGGTTCGTTTGTTTATTTATTTGTCTGTCATCCGCTTGTTTATTTATCGAATACAACCAAAGTACTTTTACTTCGTGAAGTTCAAGCTAAATTAGGCAATCCACATAAAGACGGTGAAGTCTTTATGATATCGTTAGTCAGCGATAATTAAAAAAAAAGTTGAAGTGTTATGTGCTTATTATTAGTATGTCTAGGTTATATAGTGTGGGGAGTTCTACACAAAGCTAACTTAATCTTCTCCTCTACATCGAGCGATCTGCATTGTGTTTATTGACGCTTAATGTTGGTTTGTCACACATGCTGTACATTATAATCGAGTTGTTACTTCCAACTCCTAAGCCCAATGATGAAGAGATATTCCTATTTTTCCTTTCTTCTTTTCTTTTCTTTCACCATCACATCTATCCATTGACCCCTGAATATAAAGCCGAGGTTTTTAAAATATGAAACCACAAATCAACAGTCGACTAGTTCGACTTGTATCTATTGTTCTAGTCATTTTTTGTCTTTGTTTCCTGTTTAGTTATTTACTGGACCTCGAGCAACAAAACACACTTCGCAAAGAACAGGAAGATGAAGAAGCTCGAGTCCTACTGAAAGAAGAAAAGGAGCAAGAAAAGAAAATGCTACTGGAATTAGCTATTGAAAAAGAAAAACAGCGTATCCAAAAAATATTAGATAGCAGAGCTGTCATTGAGCCTGGTAGGTCAAGACCCACGACAAGTTTATAAATTATGTGTTTTAAATTAACTTTTATTTCACCGCAAAACAGATTTGACTCTAGAAGATTCCTATCGACACTTGCTAGACAAATATTATATCGCTGCTCCAACACCTGTAGAGCCATGGGCAGGTAAAAAAAAATCATAAATGATGTGTAACCAGCTTTTAATGACGACTATAACGACAGACGACACAATGCAACTATTGAAATCGCCTTTGGGTCAACAAATCAAAGCAGATCTATTGACTGTGCCTGAAATTATGCCAGAATTCAAGACACTAACAACCCAGGAGCGAGTTTGGAAATCCCTGTTTCAGTACTTTGACCCTATCTTGGCAGAAGGAAAAGTGAATGTCGCTCAAGATCCGTACTATAAAGAAGCATGGAACATGTATGATCAGTTAGAAGAAACTATCTTTCCTTGGATACGACCATACTGGAAAAACATCTTTGAAATCAATCTTAGAACACAGAAGACTCAAGGCATTGTCATGTGCGTAGGCAATGGTCAATTTAAGCATGCTGCCACTTCCGTGCATGCTATTAGAGAAATTTTGAAATCAGATATCCCCATCGAAATTTTTTACATCAACAGCAATGATCTGTCACAGGACAAAATAGACTTTTTTAATTTAATTCCCAATGTCAAAATGCAGGATATATCAAAGCGCATCAATAATTACTACACTCAGTTTGGAGGTTGGGCTGTAAAACCGTACGCAATTTTGGCCAGTAGCTTTTCAGAGGTCATTCTGATGGATGCGGATGTATTCATGTTTAAGAAGCCTGAGTCATTTTTTGAAGATAAAGGTTACAAGAAAACTGGCGCACTGTTCTTTTTGGATCGCACCTTGTTTAACAACTACCACGAAGGCCGGAAATGGATCAAATCATTTTTGCCTACACATAGTACTTTTATCAAAGAATCGAGATGGTGGAAAACTACGTCTACTCATGAGCAAGAATCTGGTATTGTTGTTATTGACAAGAAGAAGGCATTGTTTGGCTTGTTAGCCACATGTAAGATGAACGACAAACTAGAGAGAGATAGAGTCTCCTATAGACACTCGCATGGAGACAAGGAAACGTTTTGGATCGGTTTTGAGATGATTCAGACGCCTTACGCATTTGTGAGATCATATGGTGCAGTAATTGGTGGACTCGGAGATGCAGGCGCAGCAGGAATTGTCTGTGGCAATCAACTACATTTGGATACAAACAATAGACCTTGGTGGTGGAATGGTGGCATTTTGAGAGACAAAAACAAGTGGGAAAATAGATATTTGAAATTCACTCATTTCGCTCAAGGCGAGAATTGGGAATTTGGCACCTCCTGTATCCAAGAAACAGATAGAATCAATGAATTGAGTGAGCATGAAAAGGCGATTGGGGCTCAATTAGTTGCAGTGGATAAGAAGCGCAGAAAAGAGCAAGAAGGCAGCAATTTTGCAGAGAATGAAGAATAAGCATATAGTTGTATTGGATAAATATTACAAAAAAGTCTAAAGTTTATTTAATAAAATTTCAAACAACTGTAGCCATTATAGTCAAAGTTTTCATCTGGTCGACAGGTGCATTTTGAGTACAATGACTTTTCACTTGGACAGTGGGTAAAGTAGTTAGCGACACGGTAGCCAATATTGTCCCAGAAATGTATGTCATCTTTAGTCAGGAATAATGTCGCACCTAATGATTGAATAACTGGATCGCCCCACCTCTCGTAAAAAATGCCATTCGATGTATCCAAATAGTTAAAGAATGACTGATATTTCTCCCCTCTGTAAAAGCTAACATCTGCAATCTACCCACACAAATAATAAGTTTTAATGTTACACATACAGGTACAATCAATCTCCTGTACCTGAAAATTATTCCATAAGTGACACCCATTAAATATATTGTTTTCATCCAAAATAAAGTGCCAGAGAGTGTTGGGGTCGCCAGAGTGCTGAATCCAATTAGAATGCTTGGAAGCGTAATCCAATACGGTTTGAAATAGCGTAGGGATAGTCTCCCTGTATTCATACAGTGCCATTGAAAATGAGGTTGTTTTTTTGTTTTCAAACATGAATTGAAAAGGATCTTCTTCCATGGGACAGATATACTCAGTACCAGCCTCAAACCTCCAGCTATAGTCTAATTCTTGCATTAGATGATGCCTATCCCCAGAAAGTTAGCAAAAAAAAAGGAGTATAAAAAAGGGAGGGGGGAGAAGCAGTCAGAAGGAGAGGGGGAGAATACTCTTACCTGTAAATGGTGCCTGCCATAAATCTCGATTGAAACCGATAGTCTTCGCTATCCCCAAACATTGTATTGTTTAAAGCAATTCGAGCTTCTTCGGCCCTTTTCAGATCAGTAGTTGGTTCGTAGCCATATAGATCGCTTCCCACTTTTTCAAATCGCATTGTTGCTTCACCAACCAGAGAACTAGCCAATTCTCTAAATTCATCATCCAAATCCTGATCAGTGAAGATAATATATGGGTAATGATGATTTCTATTAAACTGATCCTCGATATTGCGTACAGTAAAACGAAGTTTTGATAGAGAAGCTTTGTCATTTTTGACAAATGTGATGAAAGCAGCTTTAAATCTATTGTGAGGGAATATCAGTGTTTCTGGATTTTCATGCTGATAAAAAGAGCCGTAATGAAAATAATCGTCGGGAAAGCTCAATCGTTGTGGTGCTTCGTTTCTGGCCTTTGATGGATTTGCTGTGATCTTGCTATCATTATTGTGTCTAAAATGATTTTGATAGTAAAATGACTGTGTAAATAGATACAAACTGGTTAATAAAACAACAGAAATCACAATAACCCTTATTGCAGTTTTATTAACGTTGATCATCTTTTTTTTTTTTTTGTTGAGCAAAAAAGAAAAAAGAAAGTGAAAAGGATACCGTTCTTCGACTTGCAATTTACCAGATGCTTGAAAACACCGCCCAGCTTTTGAATAATTTATATTTGTGTGAGGTTGAATTGCCCAAAACAATGAAACTAGTTTGCCCAAGTGTTTGAGAATAAAGCCACCAGTTTTGAGATAAATTGACTATAAATTAAGTTAGTTACAATGGTATTTATTTAAGAATTCAAAGAATACGTCGATCGAATGTTGGACGAAATTTTGTATGTGTTCAACAGAGAATATCCTCGCTATCTTTAATTACTCTTGTAAAAAGTGTTTCTGCATCTGTCTAATCACCACCTCTGATTCCATCCTTCAACATTTTCCAAAACACCTGAAAAGGATTGAGTTCAGGCGGGTAAAGCGGAACGTATAATGGTATATATATTCCCTAAGAAGATGGGGTCAGCAGCATAAGAAGAATAGATCAGATTATTATATAATTGCATAGCTATTTCCCATCAGTGTTCTTTCAAAAAAAAAAAAAAAAACAAAAAACCCGAGCCTATTCATCACAACTATATTCCTGATACCCAGTTTGCTGTCATTGAGATGGTAGGTTTTAAATGCAAGAAAAACGCCGACATTAAAGATAGTTGTACCTTTTGAGAATGTCTTTCAATATCGATAGCGTTTTCATGGCCAGGGATTCTTCTTAATTTCAGCTTAACTTTACACAAAGTCAACAAATCTTGAGAAGCCACATCACATTTGTCAATTTTCTCAAATTCATCTTACAAAGGACAATGTGGAGGTGCTCCAAATTTTTGTGCAGCAGAAAATCATACTTGGGTATAATGATGACCAAAATGCTGCTCAAGAGGAAATTATCTGTGCTCGTGCACCTCTGAATTGGATTTCATTCTTTCAGTAGCTTTAATCCAGTAGTGCCAAATCTTGATACCAACGATAAGTGTCTGGCAGCTCGATTGATGACAATAAAAAAACTTCAAAGGAGCAACAAAATAATTACCTGTGCGGATTATTTATGCTGCTCCAGATGCTGCTGCTGTTGCTGGAGGAATGGATATTCATTAAATACACTTGCTGTCGACATCTGGTCGCAAAGTGTGAATAATAAACGACGAATGATGAATGAAAAGATTATTATGATCCAAACAAGACTTGTCTTTGATCAAATGAGCTTTTTGTTAACATCTCGTCAGGAGGAATGAGACTAATTTAGATCTCTTCACTGCCGACTGCTTACATTCCAAGATTAATGCAAACCTCATAGATGTTTCTTCATTTATCCTTAAGTTACCGATAGTCTGGTTGATTGCGTGTGTTATCAGTAAAGTTTTGAGCCACTTGTCCTAAGTTCCTTCTTATGCCTGCGGTTTTTGTTGATTCATTTCTGTACAGAAGACCCGTTTCACTCATGTTGCAAATGCTTTTAATTTCATAATTTTTTATTTCACCTTTCATTTTTTTTCAAGCAGCTTTGAATAACATAGCTATCTACATCAACGGATCCAGCTTTAACATTCGTCGAGGAATATTTATCTCCTCTCTTGTCATGAAGCTTAGAACCCATCCTCTTGAAAACTACGGTCAATTTTTTCTTTTCAATAAATTTGGGTTTTTATAGGTCAAATGTTTCTGCATTAGCAATTAATGATCGCAATGTATCTTCAGAAAATCGAGCTCCTTTTTGTCTCAACTTGTCTAAATTATTAAAAGGAAAATTATTTAATGTGTCTTGCATCTGCAACATTGCATACAACTAGCTTCTGTTATGTTTGGCACCGCAAGTGCTATCTATGTAAAGGTTTGCAATAAATTCCCGTCTAGACTTGGCCACTTACAAACACTCTGAGCAATCCCACAATTTTATATACATCGAGTCAAAATATGTCACTAGTTTCCTCAGATGATTGATAGTGGCTTCCTTTTGTGTCTACTAGAATGTTAATCGTCAACCATGTTTTTACTTTTCAAGCTTGACTTGGTTGATTTAATGCTAAGGAAGGCTTCTTAAAGACATATAAAGGCGTCCAATTTGGTTCAGGGCAGCGGTTTAAACACGTCGCTGTGGGCCTCAAGTGTACTATCAAGCATTTTGAGAGTAGTATCTTCTACCTTTTGATATGCTTACTAAACGAGTGTCTTTACAAGTTGTTTATTTATTCTTTGATTTGATAAAAGTAATTTTCAGTATGTATTCCAACGTTTTTCTTCTGTAGTAGACAGACATTGTAAGTATAACGAAAACCTCAGATTAGCAATCTAAAGACAATTATTTCTCAGTCCTCAATTTTTTTCGCCTTGTTCCATTTTACGAATACTATGCAAATGCCAACAAAGCCTTTAAATCTGAAGGAGATATCACTGTAGGCCAAGACTTGATGCACATGTTTATTAGTTTTTTACTCATTTGTCAAATATAGGGAGATTGACCGTTTCAATAAAGCTCAACTCAACTTGTATGTTTGCCAAGAAGACTACAAGAAAAAAGTTGGGCTATCAGGCCATACACGAAATAATTTACCTTTCCACCCCAAGGCATTAGAAACAGAGTCAAATGACATCAAGGTATTCCCCAAGAATGCTTTACTGTACACCCAATACCCATCATTTCAATTTAGGAACATTTTAGTCGTCTCTCGAGAAATTACATAGAGTTTCTTGCCAAAGAAAAGTTTTTGCAATGCATTCTACAAGAACCACCGTTGGAAATTACCGAGTTAGACAAAACGGCAGCAGAAGAAATGACATTCAAGAATGAATTAGAACGTTACATGCAACAGGTGGATGAATTAGGAAAGCAAATCGCCATGCTGGCACAGTCAATTGAGCAAAGTAAAGCTATAGATTAGAATTTCTTTACTACTACCGCTACTACCAGTTCTAACATGAGCATATTTAGAAAGATCAAAAACTCAAACAATTGTAGAGGAAGCGACTGACACGTTTGATCAAATAACGCAAGTTGAAGCAGAAATAGCGCGCATTGACAACATTGTATCAAAGCAAAGCCAGCGTACAATTGAAGAAGCTAAATCGCTGCTGGTACGACAAACCGAGGACATCACAAAACTAAATAAAGTTATGATGGAAAAGAAAGATAGCATTGAAGATCACAAATGGCATATCGAAGACCTAGAGGAAGAAGTAAGGCAATTGCAATCAGATGCAGACAAGGCCAAGGCAGAGGCAGATAAAGCCATCCTTATGAGCCGTATGAAAGATGAACAAGTGGAAGTCAACTATAACCAGTACGTCGAAACCACAAAATTGTGCAATCAACTGTTTGGTGTTGACAAGATTGAATTTGAATCCAACTCGATGATTCATATATTTTTAAGAAACACAGCGTTGCATGTGGAGATTGATCTTATCAGAAACCAAATACACGATGTCAAGGTAGGCTCTCTGCCCTTAAGACAGTTTCGTTGTGTAAAATAAGATGTATATTGACTGTCAAAAAAATAATATGTATATATAGATCACAGGAACTATAGTTCCAATCGAGGATTTCATCAAAGTGGCCAAGCAAACAACTGCCTACGAAGGTATAAGAATAATTACGCTGGAGACATTGGCAAGACTGAAGAGACTTTAGCAGCACCCTCCTTGTGTCTCATCTGCGAGTGCGCTTTGTGTATGACCTAATCTTATGCCTGAAGTCTGCATGTACATAAATTTATATGGCGTGAATAATAAAGTAAAAGCACATGTTATAATGAAATACATGCCTCGTTGGGTGAGAATACACCAGATTTGATCTTTTGGTACACATCCTCGGCTGTTTGAGCAAACACTTTCTCTACGTTCTCGGCTGACTTGGCTGATGTCTCGATAAATAATGGAATATCATTATCTCGAGCAAATTTCTCCCCTTCTTCTCGGGTAACTTGTCTTTGGCGACCTTCTAAATCACATTTATTGCCAACCAAAACGACTGTCGTGTGAGGATTAGCATGCTTCCTAACATCTGCCAACCATGTTGATACATGTTCGAATGTTTCTCTTCTGGATATATCATAGACTTAATGCGAAATATGCTCGATCAGTCCCTTTTCCACTCACTCACACAAACAAAAAGAGTTTATGCCAAAAAAAAAATACCTAACAACGCTCCTGCTGCTCCTCTGTAATAGCTTTGTGTAATACTGCGAAAACTCTCTTGACCAGCCTGTAAATCAACCAATATTTCAGTTGCCTTTATTTTCTGCTTCCAAAACTATGTACTTACTGTATCCCAAATTTGTAATTTGATCTGCTTTCCATCATTCATAGTAATGAAACGAGTTCCAAACTCAACACTGTGATAGTCTTTAGCTTGTACACATTATTGTCATGCGATTGCATATCATACCCAATAGTGAGCTCACGTCCAGCATAAAACCGTTTGTCTGTAAACTGAAGTAACAAGCAAGACTTTTTTTAAAGAAAAACAAAAAGAAGGAAATCCCCCATCGTCAGTAAGGCGCTGCTTGGCTAATTTCTTTGTTTGTTACCTTTCCTACACCTTGAAATTCGAAATTTGTTAATTAAAATGGTTTATATGACCTTTTCACGGTTAAAAACGTACCAGAATCCCCGACGATAATGTACTGCCATCGATTAGCAGTGAGTATCGTACTATGAATCCATACTATCATCTTCAACTTACTTTGATAATGTAATTATAAGTAGACATTGTCTGCGAAAAGGGGGAAATAAATTAGAGAAAAAGAAAAAGAAAAATTGGACCAAGCATGTTCGCTTTAACTCACGTGGATCGTTTGGTTTGGCCTTGACTGCATGGTCAGTGATGAAGATCAAAAAGCTGCGTCATATCCCTTTTATGGGATTCGAATGAAACAACTGCCAAACTTAACTTTTGTATCCTGTATTTGTTTACTAGCCGTTTGATCTCGCTACGCTCGATGACGGCGTCGCCCTGCGGGAAGATATAATTTACACAACAATAAAAATTTAGTTAAATCAAGCAGTCAGGCATTGATAATTATGGAGAAGTTTACATAATAGTCAGAGGGAGGTATCCCCAATGAACCCC
>MU619357.1:17003-58016 GCA_025201805.1 Parasitella parasitica | reverse complement strand
ATTGATAGAAGAAAGTAAATGTCAAAAACTTCATGACTTAAATCCTTGGGGGAGGGGTTAAACCCCTCCCCCAAACCCCCTCCCCATTGCCGGCTACGCCGGTGGTCCGTAAAAACTTCATGATGTAGGTCCTTGGGGGAGGGGTTAAACCCCTCCCCCAAACCCCCTCCCCATTGCCGGCTGCGCCGGTGGTCCGGCATTCAATTGTTTTTATATTTTTTAAACGATATGATTGGCCTGTCTATTTTTTAAAAACATAGTTTTACAGTATATTATATGATTATGCTCATGACTCGGAGTATTTTATCAAACATTACGGTGGTGGTTAAAGCTTTTTTTTGCCAACTTGGATCAAAACAACCGTTCTGGCAATGAATAAAGGTACCGCAACGAAGTCATGCATCTTGCCAAACTATTATCAGCTGAACATAGGTTTGAACCTTGAACCATGGTTGACATCAATTTTCATGTAACTTGCTGGTAAGCCAATTTTGAGGTTTTATCTTTATTCAAAGGATCCGTTGAATACAAGTTGTTGGAATCGTTGAAGGTAATTTTGTCGTTGGCACAAATTTTAGCCCTGAGTTTAACTTGGAGGCAACCGCCTATGATATTCCAGTACAATAAACCCGATTCTTCATTGCATTACATTTCAAATAAATATAAAAGAACAATGAATTGAAAATATACTTCTATTCAAGTCTGAAGCACAATATAGAATATATCCATAAAACATAACGCATAATAAGTTCACAAAATGACAAAAACCAAGTGATTAAATAGATGACGAGATAATTTTGAAATTGTTATATTACTTTTGATTACACGGGCATTGCAAATTATAGCGTTTGGCAGGGAAAAAAAGCAACTTTAGGTTATATCATATTCATCTCGCAGGAAATAAAACTAAATAAGAATTTGTCATATTCTTCACCATATCAGCCATCGATTCTTATTAAAGTATTTAAAGATAACTATAAACTCATATGTGTTGCTCTTCATTTGAACACATCTTCAAAGCATGTACACACAAGTTTATCAATCACTTGAATAACTGGTAATCTGATCTTTATTCATCCTTCTTAAGCCTTTCAAGTGCACCTGATACACCGGTATTTATGGCAGCTGCAATTGCAGCTGTAATGCCAATGGTTAATGTCGACAATCTCTTTGGAGCAACCAAGGTAAATCGTAACAACGACCTTCTTACTAAAGTCTCCACTGGAACCCTGAAAAAAACATATAAAACAACCCAGTATATAAATCCCCTATTGGGTCCAAATGTCAATTGCAACAGCTGGTGAGTCAACCGCTTAAAGAAAAATTGTATGTGTTGTAAATGTTGGGCATTATTTGCGGATGTAGATAATGTGCCAGTGGGATAATTTGTTGCTTTACTTATTTTTAGTGCTGTTGGCGCTGCCGTTGTGGCTGATATTGTTGTTCCTTCAGCTGGTTCTACCACAATAACGGATGAAGGATCAGAATTTTCAAAAGCCTGTAATCCATCAATCGATTTATATGGTGACCTAGACTTCTTTGTATCAACGAACGAAGTTAGAAAGCTGACACCCATTCGTAAGCCTGCCCATGAAGTGAGATTGCCATAATAAGATTTTGTATTGTGAAGGAACGTGCCAGGTAAAGTAGCCGAACTTGTTAGAGGGGTAGCTGTATTTAGTGACTTTACTGATGGACTTGCCGTTTTATTATCTGAACGAATTGGGGCAATCAATGGTGGTAATTCATGTAATACTGGCGGTGGAACTAAAGGCAATGGTTGCGGTGACGGTAACAACACATCGTTTGCATCAAAAAATTCATCTTCGTCACTACTACTTATAACGGAATTGGATCTAGATCTACTGATTTTTTCTTGCAAAGATAAGGGCGGTGTATTTGGTAATAACTCGGCTTCATAGCGGCGTTTTTGATGACCACAGCCGTACTCTTGCAATACTCGATCTGATTCAATCGTCCAAACATAATCATTTGTCCCACCCATATCTTTCAAAATGCGATCCTCACATATAATCGGTCGCAAGTCCTTGACAGTTGTAAAATGTATACTTTCTTTAGCATCTTCACTCAATAAATGTTTTAATAGGGACCAAACGCCTTGATACATCCAACCGAAATTTAAAACATTAATGTTGTTGATGAATCCTGGGAATCTTTCGTCTAGGATAACACCCATTGTCTTGATTAATTCAGAGTCCTTAAAAAGGCAATTAGTAAGAAAGCACTGCATAAAGTTTGCTTTTGACCTACAATAGGAATCAGCGGTGCTTTTGATACGTTTACCAGCACTGTCATTCTGGAGACAAGCGCACACGGTTCTCCTTTATTAGTTTTATCACATGTCATTTTCCATGTTAATTTTCTTGCCATTTCCATGATCAAGCAAGCAAACGGTCCAATATGTTGAGTCAGTGATTTTTTCTCTTTAAATTGCTTGGGGAAATAACGAAGTTGTACAAAAACGAGCGGATGACTGTCTGTATTGTCTGTGCCATGAAAAAATACAAAGCCATTTTGATCAAAAAATTCAATGGCGTCCTCGAAAGTAAGCTGATCAATCTTATATTCTATTCTCCATGAAATTGTGTCCAACAATCGAGCGTGTGCTTGATCAAAGTCGAATTTACATTCTCTTAGGAATCGAAATATGGTTACTATGGCAAAAAATTAATTATTAAAGATTGCAAATACGGGAACATGGTTACCTTTGTCTTTTATATATTCTGTTGTGTCGTATAATTCATTGATCGTTAATTCCATCGATACTATGTCTGATAGTAGTATGTCTTGCAATCTTGTAATCAATTCACTATTATCTTGATATTGCGAGTTCAAAAATACCACTTTTTCTTGTTGTTTAAGCGAAGCCATGCCTTTTTTTTCTATTTTATTTTTCAAGAAAAGAGAGTGAAAAAAAAATAGTTCATCATTTTTATGTAACAAGCCTACGAGGGACCAAGTCCGCTTCAAACTTAAAATCACAGAAAATGGCATGAATACAGTTACAATTCAAATAAAATTAACCGAGTAAACAATTATAATTTATTAATATGTTACATAAAGATTAACTGAATTACTTGGGCCTCTGCTTTCAAAACCCATCTGAACATCTTCAGAAGAACTAATAGTAATAAGATCACCATCTTCATCTTCATATTTTAAGCCCAAAGCTGAGGTTCCGAATTCCTGTCCACATAATTTGATCTTCATTTCAATTCGACGTTGGAGTTCGTCAAATTCGATATCTGTTGGAACTACAACAACATAGATTGCACCAAAGTAATGCACTTTGATTTTTGTGGTAGCATGTTGGTTGAATAATAAAGGAGATGGAGTTGCTGGTGTTGTAGGTAGTTCATATCGGTAACCATTACTTTTTCTCTTACTATCTTGTTTGATATTATTCAATGTTGGTAATTCTGGTGCCGTGGTATGATTGTGAATGGGTCTCTGAAAACTTGGGCTACTCTGGGATCTTGCCCTCACATAAGGAGACTGACTGCTGGAATGAGTTGGTGTGATTTCATCATTTGCTTTTGATGGTTGCTGTTGTCTTCTTTGCCAGAGTGCACCAGATGGTAGAATACTGCTGTGTGTTGAGCTATCATTGTTATTATTAGTTGTAGTATTAGTTGTAGTATTGTTATTTGATGTAGGTGAAGGTGGATAGCTGGTGGGTGGCGATGATGGAAATGATAGATTGGATGGGGAATACAAGGTTGAATCAGCTGAATGAACAGTGGACACACTTGCATTGCTTGGAGTAGCTTGACTTGTAGGTGACCTTGGCAAAGGAGGTAATGCCATTCCAGGCACACCATTAATAAAATGACGAACTGAACTATTGTTAGAAAGAGATGTCTTTCTACTTGATACTTCGTTTGGCAGCCTGTGATGTTGATAACTATTTGATCTGTTTCTCATGAATATGGGGCTATTTGAAGCATTTTCTTCATCTTCACAGTTATTGAATGTAGATTCAGCCTCGTAGTAATCTTCTTCGTCGTCATCGTAATGAAGTAATGGGTTGTTGGTTTCCATGCGTGGTGTATATGGTGCAGATATCATATCAACTTTAGTAGTTGATTCCTTCAGTTCAATGATGACACCCAACCATTTTCTTAATTGTTCATCATTTTTACACTTTAATAATATATTTTGAGTGTCGCCTTCCATCCAGGATAAATGTAAAGTGTAGTGGCCTAAATTGTTATTTTTTTTTTAAGGAGATTAATGTGAAATTTTTTGACCTCTTACATTTATAAACTTACCATTCTGGCTAGACGATCCTTTAACATGCTCAATACGTGATAATAATACCTTTCCTCTTACAACTAGTGATCCTTCTTTTCTCTTTTTTTTAATTGTAATTGTATTCTTATTTACATCCTTAATCTCCTTGCAGATCAGAATGAGCTTTTCGAATAAAAATACCAGCATTTCTCTGCTATGGTCATTATCATGGCGTTGTAATGTAAATTTGTCAGTTAATAGTAATGGGCCTGCGCTTTCAACAATAATAGCAGGATTACTAGCTGCGTCGTCTACAATCCGTTTTTTCAGATCTTGCACAATGAGAATGTTTTCTTGTAATCGCTTGGTCTCATTGACCTTTTTTGTTACTCTCTGAATGGCTTCCAATCCTGTTTTGTTTTCTTCACAGTATTTCCAATCATCGGGTGTCGCTTTGATGAGTTGTTGTAGTAAAAGTGGGTATTTACAAACACGTTGAATTGGTTTGATCAGCATAGATGGTAATTCATAGGTTGGTGACATGATGTTGGCTAGCTTTTGAAGTTTGGGTGATTCTTGTACCACTAGATCTTGTGCAATTTGAAAATTTGCACAAAAAGGCTCATAGACCGAAAATGCTTCTTCAAATTTTTCGAATAGAAGGCCAAATCGCTGCTCTCCTGATGGATGTGCTGCTTGATATTCAATCTGAACCAGGAACCTTCTTTGAAAGTCCACAAGAGCATTCAGATTTCCAAACAAAAAATGCATTGTGTCTTGTGAAAGTATGTCTTGTGTCGATACCTCTCGCATATAATTCTGGGTTTATAAATAACATTAGTTAGCCTTAGTGTCAGGTTTTGAAGGTCTAGAATAATTTTTCTATACCTGTAATGATTCCAAATCTTGTACATATTTTCTTTCCGTTGATAGTAGTTCAAAAACGACATTATCTCGCATATCTTTAGGAGATTCAGTTGTTAGACAAGTACTTTCGGTTAAAGTATCCACATGGATTATCTCTTGTTCCTCTAAAAGATCCAAAATACGTTTTACGGTGTTTACAACCTAAGTTACCATAGCAACGAGTATTTAGTTTGACAGTTGTATTTTGTTTCTAGGGTTACCCTATGTCTACCTTGACAAATCCATTGGTATCGTTTTGAAATAATTCGGTCACAGTGAATAATGTATCTTCTGGAAAATGCAATTGATCTCTACATGCAATAATGAAATAATACACACATGCTTTCGATTTGTTTGCTGCTGAGGAGTTGTTTTTACTAGCCGTGATAGGAGTATCTGGTTTTAAAGTATTGTATAGATAACATAGACTGGATCCATCTTTAAATATATGCCACAATTTTGTTAATGGATCCGTTGCAGCAATCTCTTGATTATTTATATCCACCATAAATTTATCAAATCCGTCGACATATTCGAGCGCATTTAATACTGAACGACATGTATGGTAGATAGACTCTTTCTTTGTTGCTTGCTTATTGGTTATAGAGTCAGTAATAATAGGTGATTCTATCATATTATAAGGAGTAAATAGATTATTGATAAAAAAACAAGGAAAGAAAAAGAAAGAAAGAGTAGAAGGCAATGTTTGTACCAATATAATAACTTATTAACTACTGTTACACCCGCCAATTAATTCTGAGACCTCTTTTTTTTGGTAAAATAAATCATCAGTTACCATGCTGCCCTGAATTTAGCCTTTATTTGGATGCAAAATGTTTTTTTAATCAAATTTGTATCTATAGTATAAGGAACATGAAGCCTTGCCTAGAAATTTTATTATAGTTTGAGATAATTTAGAAAATAACACAAATGATCCACGAGGTTTATGCTAAATAATGATCAAGAACGAAACGATTTTTAATAATGTCGTTATTTTGTACAACCAACGTTTTTAGACTCTTACAAATGGTCATTGTTTTCGTATAGATGATTAAAATAATTGATTATTATTATCAAAAGATAGGGGTAAAATAAAGAAACCACAATATAATTTTCACACTACTGAAATGACAAAAGAGAGTAAGAAAAAGGGGCGAAATGTTGCTATTGTTAAATAGCGAATAGAGTGTAGCAGTGACTGTCAAGAATGAAGGATGCAAACACCCATGATCGTCTGTTGTGTAGTGCAGTGTAGTGTAGTGTGGTGTAATGCAAAATGGGAAAGAATTCAGTCTGTGCTTATTTAGCCCTTCAACCTCCTATTCTAAACAAATGCTGCTAAAAACTATTTGTAAAACATCATTTCGCACCCTGACAACGAAATCAGTTCTGAAAAACAAGCCTACAAATGTACTAGCAGCTCTACAACAGTACGCCCCTACTTTTTATACAAATGGAGACAATATAAAACCACTCTATCAGCCATCTGATTTTTATTCACATTTAAAAGTAATATTATCAAATCACATGTATCTTCTCCTCTAACATTTCATTGTAACATGCAGTCTAGTATTTTATCTGCTAAAGAACGCGTATTCATTGCAGCATTGTATATAGGCCAAAGTGAACAAGAATTAGTAAGCTACTGTTAAAAACTTAAAAGATATTCAATTAAAACTTTTATATAGGTCGATACGCTACGTCTAGCGTTAAAAAAAACTCCAAAGCTTCAAGTTTGTGTATTGATAGATTGTCTAAGAGGAACAAGGGCATCCAAGGGTCAAAGTTCTGCAACTTTGCTTTTACCTTTAATTAGGGATTATCCAGATCAAATCAAAATTGCTATGTACCATACACCCGATCTTACAGGCATTTTGAAAAAGACTTTGCCTCAAAGATTCAACGAAAGCATTGGTTTAATGCATCTAAAAGTTTATGGATTTGACAATTCTGTAATGTTGAGCGGGTAATTGGGTGTTTATTATACAAAGAAAACAATATACTAAACATATTATTTCTGAAAGTGCTAACCTAAGTACAGATTACTTTACAAACCGCCAAGATCGTTACATAATATTCGATAATCAAAAAGAATTGGCCTGTTACTATCACAGTCTATTGAAATTGGTGTCAGACTGTTCATACCAACTTGGTTTACCTAGAAATCGGGAGCAATCTTATTCGCTCACTGTTCGACAGGGCATTGCTGATCCTGTCAAAGAAAGTAGAAAATATAGACGTCAAGTTAGTCAACGCATACAGCAGTTCATTCAACTCAATGAAGAAAGAGAGCATTTACAAGATGATAGCGATGCAGATACAGCTGTGCTGCCAGTAATTCAGATGGGGCCCTTTCATATCCGTCAAGATGAAAGACTGACATTAGAACTACTCAACATCGCCAATAATCAACAAGACAATCCTTGGACCATTCACCTTACTTCTGGTTACTTTAATTTTACCGAGAGATACAAAGCCTTCATTTTAAAAACCTGTGCCCGTTTTAGGTTCTTAACTGCCTCGCCGGAAGCTAATGGATTTTTCAATTCTAAAGGAGTGTCAAGATTTTTACCTCCAGCATATACATTCATAGAGAGACAATTTTATAGGCAAGTAAAGAAGGCTGGAAGACAATCCGAGATATCTATCGAAGAATATAAACGACCAGGATGGACTTACCATGCTAAAGGATTGTGGGTGAGCTTGGGCGACGACGAAAGGTTACCTTCAGCTACCATGATTGGATCTCCTAATTTTGGACAAAGATCGAGTGAACGAGATTTAGAGGCACAGGCATTGGTAATTACAAATAATGAAAACTTGAGAAAGGCGCTACACAAGGTACTCTTGTACAAATTGGGGAAATTCGTATTGCAACCAATTAATTGATTTTGTAGGAAGTAGATTTGCTACATCAACATTCTGAATTGGTCTCCAATTCAACTTTTGATAAAATAGATAGGCAAGTTCCAAATGGTGTCAAGATAGCTACAGCCTTTGTTAAAACCATGCTATAACATGATAATCAACATGTACTTGTATGTGGTTGTAAAAAAAGAACTTTCTCATGCATAATTATTATTGTTTTGTTTTACAATAATCGATTTACAAAAAAGGAATTTGGGTGTGTGATGAAAAGTATTCTTAAGGAGATGTTTAATCATTTGTCGTTATCGTCATCTAGCATCATGTTTTGGAGGCGAAATACTAATGTGTGTTAAATACAATAAAGAGAGTATAGCGACAGCAGTAACAAGCAATTGCGGTTTAACAATCAGGGACTTTGACTTCCATTCAAGATAAAGCAACAACATGTTGTATAACCAACGTGTGAGGCGAAGGCTTTAAATATATGCACAACATGTATTGAAAAAGTTCGTAGAACATATAAACCAGCTGAAGTGTCTAGCGAAAAATTGCCAACGTTCGTTGTAATATTTGCTCAAATACATGATCACATTTGTGGAGAGAATTTTGATACATCGACTAGAATCTATAAACGCTTATCAATGTTGAAACCAAAGGTATAATAACCATATGTTGTTTTGCTTAAGTTAATTACATAACACAAAGCTCTTTTATTGAAGAAAACATCTGCATCTTTACATAAAGTAGCTACTTTCCAAGTCGTTATGCAATAAACATTGAACTTGGGATCACTACATATTAAGCTGCCTGGTACATCATATGCCCTACTAGTAATAATAAGGCTTTTACCTAGCACAATGATTTTAAAAATAATACAATATATAAAGGAATTACCAACAATTAATATCGTGATCCGTGCATTATGACTAAGTTAGATATGAAATATGTAACCTTTACGTGGATACAACAATGACATGTGTACCTTTAGACCAAAATGCTTACAGCAAATCTGTTAGATCAAAAAAGATAAAATAAAACCAAATGTTAATGAGATACGAAAACTTAAAGATACTTTATTTACTAATTGACAAAACTAATTCACTGTGACAATCTACTTGACAGGGTACATCGTAAGGTTATACAACAAGGGCTACACGTCTTTGATCTGACAGTGCCTTAACCTTTATCCTGGTGCTCAGATCTGTGTTACTTACATGAATAACCTACTTTGTTGTATCCATATAAAGGCTACATATGTCATATCTAACTTAGTCATAATGCACGGATCATGATATTAATTGTTGGTAATTCTTTTACATATAAGGAATAAGCTACAAGTTGTAATTGGACGTCTTGCAAGGTTCCAGGCTTATTCAAAGAATACATCTAGATCAGATCGCGGGATGTCGTCAGGAAGACATCCTACCCAATCTTCTCTTTAATGTAAAATAGAAAGAGAGATCTGTCCTGGAAATGCTGTGATTTAATAAGGTTTGACACTTCTTGTCAAACATCAGATGTTATGAGGATAAACATTGATAGGGATATATTTTATAGTATAAATAGAGATCAAATCTTGTGTCAACAAAAGTCTTCAGTTTTGTACCTGATTTTGTTTAGAAAAAGTCTTTATTACTTCTTTCATATAACAGTTACACAACATACCGCTGCGCCCTTTGACACTGGCACAACACTAATACTAGCTGGCGAACACGTTTGGATTGGTCTTTTCATTAATATCTGTAAATTCACCAGTGCTGATAACACCAATTTTAATATGAAATTACAGCAGCGATAAAGAAAAAAATAAAGTCTGTATTATGCTTCAGAAAACGGCATGATTATTACTATCAGAGTATTACTTGATTTCCCTTCTTATTGCGCAAAATATCAACAATAATATGCATTATTACTGAAACAGAGGATTCTCCTAAGTTTTCAGTCTTCAGCATTTCCCTCTTCAAACCGAAGCATGCCACTCTGTTTTTCCAAAGCATTCTGGTTACAATAAAAAACTAAATACCATAAACCCTAAAAATAAAGTGCTGCTAGGATGATGATCCCGGTTAAAACGCACCAGATAGCAGTAAGTATGGGCTCTTGAAACCACTTGAGTGTAAATTAGACGTTTAAAGTTTTAAAAAGCCAGTATATTGATGATTAAACAGTGTTATATTCGCTCAGTTATTCATTTTATTGTGCCTTCCTGACGATAAGCTTGCTGGAAAAAATTACAAGTTTTTCCAGTAGAAAAATCGATTTTTAAGTATCTAGTTATGCAAGTATACGTTTGGCAGTAGTATAACAAAACTACCAATAATTTGTGCCACATACGACGAACCACAAACGACGTACGACATTCTCAGACTCTGTTACTCCTCTTGTTGAAACAACTTAAATACTTTGTTTTGTCGGTTAGCTTTCATAGAGGTCAAGCACTAAAATTTTATTTAGGCACAAAAATTGCCTTGTAGGCAGCATTGGTGTCACTTTCATACTTTAGTAACTTTACCCATCCCTTAAGATTGGCTTTATCTTCGTTGTTACCGGTTTAGGACACAGATAGCTGTAGAAAGTAAAGTGTACAGTACCTCCTGCTATATGTACGCATGAAGCTTACAGTTCATCGATGTTACATCTTAAGGTTAGTAATCAAGTACCTTGCATCTCCAAGTTTTATATCTATTAATAAACTTGCCATGTTTGAATGCACGTAATCCAAAAAATTGATCTCTAACAATGCCACAAAATCATAAGTTTAGTGTTAGTGATCTGGGAGAATTGAATGAGAGTTATAGAAATCATTTATACCTTTGAACTGGCAGATGGATAACAACCCGTATGCATTTTTATAAAAGTTATTGATATTATAAAAAAAAAACTTCCCTGAATTCGGTCTTCGTAGAGTCTTAGTACTTCGCCTTTACGCATCCTAACTGCAAAAACATCAAAGTTAGTGTCAGCCATTGTTTATTGTATGAGAAGCACTTGACCGCATAAGTAAACAAGTAATACCAGATTGTTTCAAATCGTTACACTTTTTCCGAATGATCGCAAGATGACAAATGTCAAAAACCAGGGCGCAATTCAGAAAGAAAACTAACATAGTATGCGCGATGTATCAGATCAAAGTTTAGATATTGCAATATGCCTATATACATCTAATAAATTTAATCTAATTCTTTTTTTCTCTTGCTCTTGAAATTAGAGTCTGAGTTGTTGGGAGCAAAAAACATCAAATGTTTTGTCGTAACATTTTGAACGAGTTTCAATAATAAATAGGACTTTATATGATATCCAAATAATAGATACCTTTTTTCTGATTTTCAGAAAAAAAAAGGAGTGAGACTCTTCAATATTTATATTACATTTCTCCCTTATCTTCATAATCTATATGCATACGAATACGGATATTATAAAGTCGTTTTACACTAAAGATTATGCAAAGAAAAAAGCTTCAAACTGCTTGTAATGAAACTGGGAGTTTCAAATCGAGGATGTTATAAGATGTTTTACAAAAAGGCTTTTTCTCTTTTTTTTTTTTTTTCAAGTATAGCTCATACAATTTTTGCAAACAGGATTCAATCAAGCAATAATGGATACTGAACTATTCGCAAAGCTGTTTGGTTATTTTAGTATCGGCTGTTGGATTGTGGTGTTTACTCCGTAGGTTTTTATTTTTTAGGATATCTTCCCCACACATGTGTCAATTTACATATCATATGTAATTAGCCAATTTTACGAAAACTACTCGAGGAAAAATACAGATGGTGTCTCTGTGCAGTTTTTATCGCTCTGGATTTTAGGAGACATCTTAAATTTGTTTGGTATCGTGCTCGAAAATCTGTTGTTCACCATGGTATAAAAAAAAAAATTTTTTTTTTGTTCTATTTTCTATCAAGTCATGACTCATCCTTACTCCTTCATAGTTATTACTGGCATTATATTATCTATTTGCTGATTGTTTATTGATGGGACAAGTCTTTTACTACCGTACTGTCTATCCTCAACACCATATTGAAGAAGTTGTTGTGAATGATTATGGAGCGGGAGAATCAGATCTTGCCATACCCCACCACCGTAAGTCTACTCCCGTCTCTTCTTCGTCTTCCAGCGCAAGCTCCAGCTCCTGTAACGATTTTACGAATGAACGCACATCGCTATTATCCACGAACGGCAATATACTAAATAGCAAAAGCCATGCATCATTCACCACTATTCACTCGCCACAATCTCTCAACACTCGATATGTCGTACGTCTCTTTTTTGTATCCAGTATATTGCTATGGACTGGATTGTTGGTCGGATCTGCACTGTATTTCTTTGGGCCCGGCCAAAAAAAAGTAGATATGAGTCAGTGGCATTTGATTCCTCAATTATTAGGTTGGGGAAGTGCTCTGCTGTACTGCGTCAGTCGTATACCCCAAATCATGCAAAATTTTAGAAACGAAAGTGTGGAGGGACTTAGCCTAATAATGTTTATATTCAGTGTGGTGGGCAATATTACCTATTGCGTGGTAAGTAATGAAGATCTATGGTTCATGATTTAGTATTTACCCTCTTCTGGTAGAGTATCATGTTGGAATCAACCGAACCTACCTATTTATTAATCAACTACCCTTGGTTATTGGGCTCAGGAGGCACTTTGTTCTTTGACTTTACTGTAAGTGGAAAAATGTGGTTGAACAAAGAATCGTTCTCATTTCTTGTTTCGATGTAGATATTCTTCCAATTTTACATGTATCGCCAAACCACTGGTAAAAAATAAACTCATTTTCAGGGCTATTCTCTCAGCACAAAATGACAATTCTCTGATGGATTAAACAGTGCGGATAAACCCATTTTGAGCCATGCAATTATTATCTTTGCCCGTTAATAGCCTCGTAGATCATGTGTAGTATATAAATAGAGCGGGCAAGATTGATTAGAAGACAACAGGAATGAGATTACGGTAGTAGATGTGTGTATGCTTGCTTACAAACTCTTTATAAACAAATACTTCTGTTGATCTCTGCTCAGAGATTAAGCTATTTCTTTCGGAGAGCACGATAAAAGCCTACTCCTTAAATAACAAAGCCTAGATTTTTGTTCACAGCAACTTTTTAAATGTACCATTAACGCACAGACCTGAATAAATATCAAGTTCTGTTTTGAGGAGTACTAAAATCATATATACAGATCTATATCAAAATATATATTTCAGCCAATTTACTTCTTTTCACAACTCTCTCTCTCTTTTTTAAAAAGCAACAATAATATATTAACCAACAATTGAAAATTTACATTTTGGTAAAATTTAAGTTGGCTTATAATCCTAAACTATATTAACTTTCAATAAACTAATTTGGTTCTTTTTTAAAAAACACATCAAAGTCCTTGCAATAAATTTACGTTCGATTAATTACAAAAAAAGAAAGGAGTGATGGTTGCACCAAGGCTTCAGCTTTCTATGCAGATAAAATGACCATGTTTCATCTGATGCATATTTTTGAGACATAATAAACATGCAATGGGCGTTTTTAACGAGACATCGATCTGCGATAAATTATATATCATTTGACCATGCTGATCTTTTTCTCTTTCTTGTGTGAAAACGTATAAAAGAGTAGCACTTGCCTATTCGTCTTTTGCTTATTTTTTTCTCCTGTTTTCGTCTCTTCTTTTTTTTTTTTTTTTTTTTTTTTTTTTTCTAGCTCGAAAAGAGTAAAAATGGGATGGAACACTAGCTGTGGATATTCTCGTGTCGTTTTTTCTCTATATACACACACAATACAAGCATGAGCCAACAACAACAAGTTACTTTACCTCCCATTAAACATGTGTTTAAGGGCTTACTGAACGCAAAACCAACGGATACGTTGCATCGTAAGTTTGCCTGCCATCTCACCCATTGTGCTCTTTATTTTACTCACTGTTCGTTTTTCATGCAGAAAAAAACCATCATCGTCGCTCTTCTGCGGGTGTGGAATCTGCAGTGGAAGCTGCCCGATCCTTGCAGCAGCTATCATCGGCATCAGCTGGCATACCTTGCTATCATTGTTCACCTGCTCCTACTCCTCTTCCTCCGTCTTACTCTTGCTGTACACCTTCTCACCAACAACCATTCAACACGCGGCTCCCGCAGACATCATTTGGGGGCCATCGACGAACTGTATCAGCTTCTATCGAAGCTCCCTTTTATCGAGTTCAACACCATAATGTATCATATGCGCCTCCCCTTTCTTCTGCCTCTGCCTCTGCCTCTGCCTCTGCCTTTGGTGCTATTCCTCCTTATTCACATCATTCGCAACCACAACCGCATTTGCAAGAATACCAACATCGCTATTTCACACCTCATCATCTCCATCAACAACACCAACATCATCAACATCATCAGCAGCCTCAGCAGCAACAGGTACACTATTTTCCTCGCCGTGCAAGAGCTCATACTACATCCGGCTATCCACCCACTATGTTGCTTCAACCTCACCACCATATGCATGCTAATCAACAAGTACCAGTAGCTGCAATAGCATCAGCGTCGGCACCATCCGCATCAAATGAAATGCGAACGACGTTTTCACCTCCTTCCTCTTCGGCTTCCCCACCAGCTAAAAATAGCTCTGTAACAAATCACAGATATCATTGCCAACATTGCAGAAAATCATTCTCGAGACCTTCCTCGCTGCGCATACATATCTACTCTCATACAGGCGAGAAGCCATTCAAGTGCCATTATCAAGGATGCGGTCGCAGTTTTAGCGTTCATAGTAACATGCGCAGACATCTTAGAGTGCATTATTATCCTCAGCAACATCAACAGCAGCAGCAGCAGCAGCAGCAGCAACAGCAAATAAATAGCAATAACTGCAGCATGAGATTGCCGCTTGTGCCTAATACGTGCGACGACGACATGATTAAGGGAGACCAAGACGAACAACGACAGAAACAGCAATTAATGCTGATGAGACAACAAAAAACGGAATATAATAAACAACAAACAATGTGTTACAATAAAGTATGATAAACATGGCATGACATGACATGTATATTTACACCACCTCACCTATCAACAACAAAAAAAAACCCCCTCTTTTCCACTATAATTACCTGATTATACTATACTATACTATTACACTACTATTACTATTTCTATTCGTACCATCATGCCCATCATCGTCCCCTTGCCCCAAATTAAAATAAAAATATTAAAATCAAGGGGTAACCTGTGCAGCTTATTTGGACATGTGTGCACGCCACCGTCATGATATCGTATGATTATATAGAAAGATGCCGTGAAAATCATTCAATTTGTATAATGAATGATCTACAACACTCACACCCAACAGGTTTATATATACTAATTAAAAATGCGATAAAGGATCAACAAGGGAGAAACATAAGCTATTTCGCATGTATAAATATTTACTCAAACTATGCATAAAGCTTTGAACACGGAAAAGAAAAAGGGGGGGGTGCTATTTCATCGACATTTTGTTTGGTGTTACTCTGCACGACAAGTTCAATTTCATTGTGTACATGCGATGTTTTTATACTAAATGTACATTTTCAAAATCGAATAGTTGGTATGAATGAAATCAGCTGCCATGTTATAGTGAATAACGTCCTTGTATTTTTTTTTTTCATGGCCTGCCCACGACCCAGCGCTGCCCATATATAGCAAATGCAGACTAAATGTACTATTACAGTATATTGTCATATCATACTTTTGAAAAGTGTAACCATCAATGACTAATTAAAAACTTAGCTGCGCAAACAAATCTGTCAGCATGAAAATAAGCCCATTTGAAAAACAAGTGCATTCTCTGACCAACAAAACAAAGAAAACAAGATATGTACAAATAGAGCAGCATTAAACAAACAAACATATATCGGTTAACAGAGAAAATGGCTTTGCACCCGTTATCCAAAAACGCACAGGCGATCAAAAGGTATAGTATTACGATCAGACGGGTTGTAGGATGATGTATATTTATAAAGTTGAGGAAAGAAAAAAAAAAAAAAAAAAAAAAAAAAAAAAAAAAAGAAAAAAAAAAAAAAAAAAAAAAAAAAAAAAAAAAAGACAGAGAGAGGGAAAGAGAGAAATGATGAAGGGTGAGGAACGGTAGAGTGGCTCAACTAACGACGTTTGGATTTGTTAGCAGCTGTGTTATTCAGTGTAGCTACCGGCGTGCTTGACTTGGATCGACCACTTTTATTTTTTGCTTGAGGCTTCAGCGAATCGTTAGTTGCTGAGTATTCCTGTCTAAAACGTATTCTCTTACCTTCTTCTCCTCGGGCTCTTCGAACTCGGCATTTTCCTTTTGAATCAAACTGATCAGCGTATTGCAACGTCTTGCCACTTCTTGAGAAGTTCTTGATTTCAAAAACCAATCGAATCTAAAGAGTGGGGATTGCTTGATCTCACGACGGATATTGTCATAGACATTTTCAGTGCCATAGCCGTATTTCTCAAGCATAACAACAAGAAAGCGATCTTCTTCTTCTGTGTAATTTTTGCCCTTTGTAGGTTGAGTGTAATGGATTTTGAGTTGCTGGAGAGGGATGCGATGGCGCTGCACCTTTTCAGTCAGCTGGCCTTGAACTTCAGCCTGCTTTTCTAATTCACTCTCTCCCTTTTCAATCTTGGAAATGTGTCTTTCGTAGTCAGAAATTTCCTTGTAGCGAGACCAGAACACTTTGGAATACGTTTCAACATCGTGAAGCGTCTTGCCTTCTAATTCGGCGACAATAGATTCCAAATCATTGCGACCGTACTTGGCACAGGCGTTGATGAAAATAGCAAAGTCCTTCTTGCCCCAATTGCCGAAACCTTTGGCATGCAATTCCTTTCGCTCTTCCTCTTCCTCTTCTGTTAGAGGTGTGGCCTCATCAATCTTCTTTTGCTCCTCTTCTCTTTCTTGCTCTAATTGCTTGATCTCTTCTTCAGAGGCCCCTTCTTCGGGAGAGATGGGAGGAAGCTTGTAGCCCAAAGACTTTCTTAGATAGAGTGTATCACGCTCATTTAATTCGGTGATGCGAGAGGGGAAAAACTGGAAATCTTCCACATTGTACTTTTTGGGGCGAGGAGCCTTGGTAGAGGGCGTGCGAGCACTGGTACGCAGGGCTTCTTTGTAATAATCATCAACGGCATAGTTGGCCTTTCTCTCTCTCTTGGCAGGACCCAACCAAGACAAACCAACAGACTCGGCCTTGCGTTTATGACTCCAGTCTTCGCCATCCCACTTGTAAGCGCTTTCAGAAGAGAAGTTTTTGAGATCGTCGATTTGGAGATTAGAGTATTTGCTGTTCAATTCGGCAGTTCTCTCTTCACCATGACGCAAAATTTCGTCAATATTATCACCGGCAGCATCAGCAGTATCGTTGTCTTTGAAGATATTCTCGGCACCATGCTGGATCATGGTCAGCAATTCCTCTTTGGAAGCAGCAGCCTTTGCTTTAGCACCAGCCGACATACGACCTTGTTGAATAACCAGTTGATCTAAGCGAAGCTTCTGAGCAGCACGTTCGAGCACCTTTTCTTCAATGGCATTTTCAGTGACAAATCTAAAGACGTACACTTGCTTTGTTTGGCCGATACGATGAGCACGGTCCATAGCTTGCAAATCTACTTGAGGGTTCCAATCGCTGTCGTAGAGGACAACTACATCAGCGGTTGTTAGATTGATACCGAGACCACCAGCACGAGTAGTCAATAAGAAGATAAACTTTTCGCTGCCAGGTCTGTTGTATTCGTCAATGGCATCAATACGATCTTCTTGGCTGGTTTGGCCGTCGATACGGCAGTACTGGTATTCTTTCCACCAGCAGTAATCTTCCAAAATGTCGAGCACACGACTCATTTGGCTAAACAAGAGGACACGGGAACCCTGTGCCTTGCATTTCTTGAGCAACTTGTCAAGCACAACCATCTTACCTGCATTGTCTACCAAATGCTGGTCTGTGGTGAAGGGAGGTCCTGGCTCCGCACCATCGAAAAGATAAGGGTGATTGCAGCACTTTCTCAATTGCATGACAATGTTCAACAAACGGGTCTTGCCCTCGCGCTTGTTGACGCCAACACCGTTGATAGCGTCGATATCCTTTTCCAAGATCTTTTGATACCATTGTCTTTGCATAGGAGACATACGCACATAGACATTGATCTCCTTTTTGGGCAGCAAGGACTTTTCCACGTCAGATTTGATACGACGCAACAAGAAGGGTCTCAACACTTTGTGCAGTTGTTCAACCACCTTTTCTTGGTCACCGCCTTGCTTTTCAAACCATTCGTCAAACACTTCGGAGGAACTGAATACATCCGGGAGCAAAAAGTTGAGCAGTGCCCACAGTTCATGCAGGTTGTTTTGGAGTGGTGTGCCGGTGATTAAGAGTCGATTTCTGGAATCCAAAATGCGAACGAGTTGAGAGAGCATAGAGTTCTCATTTTTGATGCGATGTGCCTCGTCTATTATGATGTACTGCCACTTCATCTTTTTGAACTGCGATTTTTCCAATAGACAGATTTCGTAGGACGTAATGCAGACTTCAAATTTACCAGGAGTGATGCGGTCCTTGATCAATTTGGCCTAAGAGTGTTGTACGTTAGTAAAGCATGCCAGTTGACATGTGTGTGTGTGTGTGTGTGTGTTCATTTTGTATAGTTACTCTGGCCTCTTTATCTCCGTGAAACACAAACGCATTAAAATCAGGAACCCATTTGTTGAATTCATTCAGCCAATTGTGCAATGTGGATTTAGGAACAACTACTAAATGAGGGCCTTTGATGCCACACACATGCTTCAGATAGCCCAGGAATGAGATAGTCTGCAATGTCTTGCCCAATCCCTACAATATGGCATCAGGATTTAGTCCATAGCAACCAGGTGTGCATGTGTTGTACAATACCATTTCATCAGCAAGAATACCGTTAATGCCGTTTTCAAACAGTGATATCATCCAGTTCAAACCTTGAACTTGATACTCTCTAAGTGTACCTCCTGTGACGTCTAAGAATAGTGTATGAGGATGTTAGTGGTTTTCAATATTTTCTTCCTCACGGGCATCCAACATACAAGAAGGCGATTGAGTGAATACAGTCATATCCTGGTCATTATCGCTTTGCTCGTCTTTTAGAATTTCCTCGTCCTCTTCTTTTTCAGTCTTTCTTCTGCGTCTTTTTCTACGAGATGTGATGTAAAGTGTCAACGGTGAGATACAGAACAGCCGTTTTTTTTTTTGTTGCGTCTCTAGCTTTACCCTTCTTCATCGTCTTTCAATTTGTGTTCCTCTTTTTCCTTCAAGACTGTCTTCATGGCATCGTCTTTGACTTCAGTGAGGTTTAAGAAATGAGCAAACAATTCAGTTTGTCCTAAAAGATATCTGTAGCGTTTGACACGGGTCTCGTACTGCAGATGGTGAGATTAATAACATGTGCTACTGAGATAAACATGCGCTGATCTACGTACAAGAGTAGGCTCCTTGAATGTGCGCAGAGGCGTTGATTCCTTGGACGATGCAACTCTAGAGGATTCCATGTCCTTTTTGCGATTGGCTTTTTGATGAGCAGGGATGTAATGCTATATTTTACGCGATTTGCAATCACTTACAGAATCTAACTGAGATGTGCCATCATCGACAACAGCTGGTGATAACTAAAGCGATTGTTAGGTTGTATTTGACATGTATGGGTGAATCTACATACAACATCTTGGTGAAGGTTGTCTTGTTGATCGACTAACATACCCTAATGCATATGTAAGCCATCTCTCTCTCTCTCTCTGTGTGTGTGTGTGTATGTGTGTGTTCTCGCCAGCTTTCTCCCCCCCCCCCCAATTTACCTGTGGTTCAGACATATCTTGTTTCAATGATGTAGAATAAAAAAAAAAAGGATGCTTCAACCATGACGGGTTCCTGCCTCTTTATATACGGCTTGTCACAGATGGAGAAAAAAAAACGCGACTGTTCTTCCATTCGAAGGTTGTAAGCAAAGAGTGGAATGTGATGATCATTTTGTGACATACATTAGTCCTAAGCTTCTGTCAGCCCTCAAAGTGCCGTAGATGTTAGTCAGCGATGTGAGTTTTGATCTTTATTACTACTATGTACAATTTGAAAAAATAAATATATGGCATTGAATATGAGTGGTATCAGTTTGGCTCAGGTTTTATCGTGTCATTTCCAGCCTTAAACTATTGGCAGGCGTAGAGTCTGCTGTGTTCATACGGGTAACAGATGTGGCATGACCATCGTTCAAGTTATCCTCTAACCTATGGACACTCAGATAAGCAGGAGGTACGCCGTCGCCATCGTAAGCAGGCAAAAATTCCTCGTCATTTTGGTTCCTTGGTTGTGGTCTCAGGAAATGCGGCTTGTTATTCAAGCTTGCTCTGTTCTCTACAATGTCCGAATACGACTCCAACTGTCTAGGGGCTCTAGTGCCTGCAGGCAAAGTCCCAAAAATGATAGGCATATCAAACAGCTTTTTCTTGACATGAATTGGGCCATGGCGTATCTTGACAGACACGACAAGTTTGTAGTGAATGGTCAGATGTGGTGAATAGCTCAACGTAGCCGGCAATTCTTCTTGATTTGGCAAGTCTAATTTCATCGAGACAGTGCATGGACATGCAGCGGGTAATTTGGGGTAGTCGGAATGGGCGATTATGGTTGCCTCGTTTCTCGAAAATGTCTTGTAATTGATACAGTAGTAACGTTTGATGTAGACACGGAGCTGGGATACCGGAAAGTGCTCATCCGAGCTACGCTCAGAATTAAAGTGAACTGTAACAGGAACCGACTGATTGCTATCGTTGATATTGTATGCAAGCCTGGGAACAGACACGAGTGTTGTAATATGAGTGATCAGCCGATGAGATTCTGTGAAAGCTTGCAAATTCTTTATAGGAATCGTCTCAATAATGGGTTGAAAGCAAATGGGTATCAGTTTAGATAAAATGGGCAAAGATTCGCCGGCTTTGTTGACAGACACTACCATATTGAATGCTGTAGCTATTAAATGGTGGTGAAATGTGGGTGGATAGTTGATAACTGGCATTTGGCACACAAAGGGAAATGTGTGTTCGCCTGCGTCCAATATCGGCCATGCATCTTGAGGTATATCGATTCCAGAGGGTAGACCCCATAGCACCGTACGCACTGCAAATAATCTATCATCAGTTGATTTGGATTTCTCCCAGCCCATGGCATCATAGTTAACCCGTTCTACATGGTCTTTACCGTTAGTATAGTATACAGCGTGTTCTCTATAGCAAGAAAGTTCCTACCCGACGCCTTGAAGACCAGCTTGATATGATGCACTGGCATGGCAACGGCCACTTTGATCTGTACAATGCCTTCAAATACAGAGCCGGGATGACAGATTACTTGACCATATTCATTTGTATATTGCGGATAGAACAATACATTGAAATTGATATTGGGATGTTTAGTCCCCATTAGCTGTGCCATCATTTGTTTACTGTTTCGAGGGCTACGTCTGTCGCAGCCTTCTTCTTTAAATAATATGGATAACAAAACTTATAAAGTTGATGATAATAGAGAGCAATAGATCGATATTGAACGTTAGATTATACTCTTATTGTGTATAATCCAGCCAAATGTTAGTGTGTGTATTAGTTGGCAGTATGCTAGTATAAAGGCACGAAAGAAATAAAGAGCCAAAGACTTTATCTTTTTTTCAGGTTTTTAAAGCAAATCCAAGTTGTACAAAGTCAACTGGGCCATCTTGAAAAGGAAAGTTGCATACAAATATAGAAATAAACGTTAAATTGAAGAATCTGATAGTGTTATTGTCCGGGATGGGAAAAAGTTTACGAAAATGCTATATCAATGCTTCTATGGTCTTGAAAGGCAGTTCTGTTATAAGGTATACTTTTATACAATATACAAGTGTGTGTATGCAAGTGTGATTCAAGCATGAGTGTCTGTACGGCACACCATATCCTAAATATTTGTGTGCGACAACAAGACTGAGTAAATGTCAAGTGATATGATGTTGTAGCAAATCAACTTTGAGTAGATAGCAATTTCTTGCGACTACATTGGCTAAAATGACAATGTTATTATAGAAAGATCTTCATACCACTCTATATATCTATACGTCCATGCCTAGACGCCATCGTGTAATAAGTTGTCATAGCCAATCATAATTCATTTTCTTTTCAAAGCATGATAATGTCTGTCACCATGAGCATTTCCCACCACACATGGCTATTAATAATAAGAATATCGGGTCTCATTCTCCATACTCTCGGAAATCAATTTGTCAGAAATTAAGATGTGTGTCATAATTAAAAAAACAAAAACAAAAAAAAAGATGAAATAAATCCATGGTATTGATTACTCACTTCCATTGACAATACATGGGCAAACTGAAAATATCAAAGTACGGACAAAACACGCAGGCATAGAAAAAGGCAGATATCAAGAGCGTTGGTATTGAGTTTTTTTTTTGTATTGAAGAACATATCTTTCGTTTACAAACAGAGCTTTGTTCATACAAACTGTCTTGAGCCATTTCTTTGCAAATCCCAATAGATAGTTTATAATCAAGTTAATAATGAATGGATTTGTAATCAAAAAAGAGACAATTGATTAGGCATAAATTAAGTACGCTGGCGGATAATGTCCTTGAAAGATTAGGGCAACTATAGATCTAAGTATGGCCAATTACATGCATTTCGCTAATCTCGATGCGCTTGATTGAGAACGTGAGGAAACATTCTATTGCAGAAACGCTTGAGTGGCATTGGGAATAACTCATGTCTGTACATTTGATAGCGAAAAGATCTCGGTCGCAAATAAGATTATTTGCATAGATAACATAGAAGGAATAAAAAAAAATTATCATTTGCTGGCTACTTTTAACGATAGCGATTTCTTCTTTTTGCCTTACAGTAGTGTGATATCATGCTTTATAATATTTGATGATATACACACTTTTTTAGACCTGGATTATCTTGTATTGATGACGGTTGCCACTGCCATTTGGTAGCGTTTTCTTGTTTCTTTGCAGATTCGTTTTAGTGCTCAATGTTAAAATTAGCATGTCAATGCATTGTAAAACTGATCAGAATCTGAAGAATTGCATCTCTTAATCCCATTACTGTTGTTTATAATATATGTTCAACACAATTTCAGTTAAAACCTAAAAATTTATGGTTGATACCATCCGCTATGTATACTGTAGAAGAATTGCCAGCCCACACGCTTATTTAATTATTGCAACTGTCCACATTCTTCAAATAAAAGATAGGGTGCAACATTAAGAAATGTAGACAGTAGCAAGAGTGCACCGATGTATTTAGGCTACCATCTCATTTGAAATCATGCTATGCGCCGATGCTGTCCAGCGAGATCCCTTGTTTGAAACTGCAAACCAAGCAAAATATGCATGGAGATACACGCAATGTAAGAAGCAACATCTTTTGGGTACTATGTATTTATTTTTTTCAAACCAAACCTCTAATTATATGGGCAGTTATACTATAGTCGTAACTGGTAGATTTAACAAGTGTATGGTTGAGCATTTTCGTAAAGATATTACCGTACAAAAGTTGAGTTGAAAGTTAAACTTAACAGGGACTTGGGCTTTACCAAATCACGAAAACTCTATTATATTTTTAGAAGCTCTACTCCATTAACTATTTTGAACTGAATATGTTTCAAACAATAATATATTTGCAAGCATTCAAGCTGCCACCAAGTAAGATTACCATATAAGACAGCTATATTTAAAGCAACAGCCTTATTCCTGCTCAAATATACCAACATTATGTCGATTTTCATACCATTCTTTCATTAAAAAAACTATTCAATAATTATTACTTGACTCCCTTTTGATATTGTTATAAAGTGCCTAATGTTCGAACATTCCCCATTTGCTTTTGTTTGAACGAAATAGCCATTCCCTTTTGAAAGCGGGATTACACTTCATTTCAGCGGTAAAACTTTAGGAAAGGCAATCATTTAGATGCAGTATTCAATAATAAAAATAAAAATAAAAAGAAGAATGCCATAAAGCAAATGCTTATGTAATTGAACTTTGAAACAAATCAATACAGTACATTATTGCGATTTCTGAAGTATATGATGTAGCGGCAGGAAGATGCGTTAATTACTGTTTGAGAATGAACCATTGTTTTGTCATACGGTATTACAATCCGAGCCGAAAAAGTAAAAGCACCATGTACAGCCTATAAACTAAACTTTCTCATTTCCCATTTGTGATTTTAAGATGGGGAAGCCAATCTTTTGCTCGAATCTGAATTATATTTAAAAAGGTTGGTAGAATTTGCAACATTTGTGTTAGATTGCATACAGTTTCAGCTTTATATTAACAACAAATCGGCTGTCGATAATTGAATGATACTTCATTGATCTGTTTGCAAGTGATTTACCTTCATGGATTGCATACTGGTGACTGGCTTGGATGACAAGTTTTTCCTTTTTTTCCTTTTTTTTTTTTAATTGAACTGGAGTACCAGTTGACGATGTGCTAATCCTCTTCTTTCTCTTTTTTCATAATTTTTTTAATTTTTTTTTTATAATCAATTAACAATCGCCAATCATTGAATAGACTTAAGCGATAGTTACAGAGAAGGATACATTAGTAAATTTCGATAGCAAAAAACTGCCCAACTTAACTCAACAAAAAACATAAAAAGGAAAGAGAGGATTATCAATTGTAAGTATTTTTCTTTTTATAGCAAACAACCCTTGTGTATTGGGATTTGGAAAAAAGGAAGAAAAAGAGAGAGAGAGAGAGAGAGGGAGAAAAAAAGGAAAGAAGAAAAAAAAGGACAAGAAATTGCAGTTATCATAGTTCAAGATGATGAATCTTCTTTGTTGCTGTGAATGTCTGTACAACATTTCCCGAGAAAATCAATACTCTTCATTGCCTTGTTGCATTGCTTAGTATTGTCTGTTTCTTTTTTCTTTGTCAAGAAGGTTTATGTTTGAATATTAAACCGGCTTTTGCCATTGAGTTACGCGTATTTTTCTTTTTCTGTTAATTCCTAAATACACAAGGGGTAGCCAAAAGCAATTAAAAGAAAAAAAGAAGATTCTAATTGGGTTATCATTATAACTGCAAGATGTCTGATATCGTTAATGTCAATGTGGACTCTATTATCGATAGATTGTTAGAAGGTAAGTCAGTAACGAGCTGCATAACCAGAGTTATTTACAAAGCGTACATAGTCAGAGGCAATAGGCCCGGCAAACAAGTACAGCTTGAAGAGCATGAGATTAAGTATCTTTGTTTAACTGCTCGTGATATCTTTATGAGTCAGCCCATTCTGTTGGATTTAGAAGCACCTATCAAGATCTGTGGTGATATTCATGGCCAATATTATGATTTGCTGCGATTATTCGAATATGGTGGATTCCCTCCGGAAGCAAATTATCTATTCATGGGTGATTACGTTGATAGAGGAAAGCAATCGTTGGAAACCATCTGTCTATTATTAGCCTACAAGATCAAATATCCCGAAAATTTCTTTATTCTTCGCGGTAATCACGAATGTGCCAGTATCAATCGTATTTACGGTTTTTATGATGAATGTAAAAGAAGATACAACATCAAATTATGGAAGACGTTCACGGATTGTTTCAATTGTCTGCCAATCGCTGCGCTTGTCGATGAAAAGATCTTCTGTATGCATGGTGGTCTTTCTCCCGATCTTCAAAGCTTTGAACAAATTCGTAGAGTCATGAGGCCCACTGATGTACCTGATACAGGTAAGTTGTTTATAGCAAAAGGTGGGGATGGGTGTGTACCTGGGTTAACCATTTTGTAGGTCTTCTTTGTGATCTTTTATGGTCTGACCCCGATAAAGACATCTGTGGTTGGAGTGAAAATGACCGTGGTGTATCGTTCACATTTGGTCCTGATATTGTATCAAGATTCTTACAGAAACATGACATTGATCTTATTTGTAGAGCACATCAAGTAGTTGAGGATGGTTATGAATTCTTTTCAAAGCGTCAGCTAGTTACTATCTTTTCAGCACCTAATTACTGTGGTGAATTTGACAATGCTGGTGCAATGATGAGCGTAGATGAATCTTTAATGTGTTCATTCCAGGTAAGGAGCCCTATTATTTATGGTATAGCGATATTGACGCATTTTTCTAGATTCTTAAACCGGCAGAGAAAAGGGCTAAATACGGTGGCTACGCTGGAAGCAAAAATACACAGAGAGGCAAGAAAAAGAACGGTTCTTCGTAAATCCAATTATCATCTACAGCCCACTTTATATTTTATCCATCGCTCTTTCTCTTTCTTTTTTTTTACCTATTCTTTTCTTATATACTTGAACTCTTATCCAACAGAATTTACTCTTGATCCTCTCCAGCACATACAAAAGAGACTAAAAAAAATCGAAAAATCACTTGTATAAAATGCGCTTTATTTGTTAAATCTTCTTCTTCCAATACTATGATATAACCATAATTATTTTAATATTTCAATCCGCACACAGGTAAAAGTCAAGTAGGGAAACCAACAATTATAAATAAATACTACAACAATTTACAAAAAAAAAAAAAAGAAGGTTAAAAAAGTAGAAAAGAGTTGATATTTCAAGTTTAATTTGACGATACGAATTTGCTTACCTAATTAGAGAATAGTTGCAAAAGGTTCAAGAGGGTGAAACGAGAGCAGACACCAAGCCTCCAAATGATTTCATATAAACAACATTGTCATTGCCTATGGTCTAGCGACCATTCTGCTGGCGAGTTAGGTGAGTTGATTTTCCAATGCATAATAGGGAGGCTTGTTTATTAGTTTTAAAAACAAAAGACATTGAATGATTGAATTTATTAAAGAAAGGATGGCTCGGCTGCCCTTACATTCCGCATTGGAGAACAACGCAACAGAATTTCTAGCAGCTTGCTGATCTATAGTGATATTTGCTATATCCATAAAATACAATGATTACCATCATCCCGATAACGTTGTCATGGCAACCGTCCCTGGATCGAATACAATGTTGAATCTTGCCGGCAATTCTATTTAGCAATGAAATACATCATTTTGACACATGCTATGGCAACTGTTCCTGATCGGATAGTCCTTGGGTACTTTTCACTTCCTCGTCCCGGGACTTGAAGTGTTTCTTTACTCTGGTTTTTTTGTTTTTTTCTTTCTTTCTCTCTCTTTGAAGCTTGTTATGAGCGATAACCATTATAGTCAATTCTCATCCTCAATCAGCCCTACGCAATCACCGAATGATAGCATTGCTGCTGCACCCGACGATGCATTACGTACTATTCAGTTTGATAATGATGAAGAGGGAGAAAGAGAAGATTATTTGGCGCCGGTGTCAGGCATAGGCGAAGAAGAAGACGATGTAGACCTAGTTGATCACGAGCAAAGCGAGCAAGAGGATGAAAGTGAGGATCCCAAAATGGACGATGCAGAAAGAGAGACCACATCTATATCGATATACCAAGAAACACATCCAGACCGTGAGCAAAGAGATGTAGGAGGAAGAGAGGTAGGCGAACATGAGGCTATATGGAGCGTCTCGTCTTTCAGGCCACATTGGGGACCTGACAAACTACGAGATAATAATGCGCTTACGTATTGGCAGTAAGTAGAGTGTGCTACATACTGAATCTGTGCTAAAACTAGTGATAGATCTGATTGTCCAAATCCCCAATTAAATCACACAATTGATCTGTCTTTTCATCAAGCAACGCTCATTAGACAGGTGTCCGTGTTTATTGACTTTTTTCAAGATGAAAGCTACACCCCAAAGACAATAATGGTTAGAGGAGGTTCGACGTACAGAGATCTTCAGGTTGGCATTTTGATTAATTCTTAATTGGCAAGTATAGTAATATAATTCAAGGAATTGGACAGAGTGGAGTGCGACGAATTTGTAGGCTGGGTCAATTTAGACATAACAAGTAAAAAGTGAGTCATAGTTATCGATATTTGCCATGCAAAACATATTCATATGCTTGTGCTTTAGTGATGGACATCCTTTCCGTGTGTTCCGACTGCAAATCGCAATCCTCAATACGCATTTGAACGGCAGAGATACCCATATTCGTCAAGTCAAAGTCTATTCTGTCTTACCATCCTACTTGAGTGAACGGCCGAAAGAAAAAGAGCAACAGCAAGAGCAAGTGATTGCAAAGAAGCTTTTGATCAACAAAGGTCTTCGTTAGCTTATGCCGCACAAAGAGGGGGGGGGGTGTGTGTGGCGGAATCTCACTGTAAATAATCAATTTAGCCTATCTAAACACAGTGTTTGTTGAATGTCTTGTAATACGTGCTTTGGGCAGCCTAATACACAAATCCACAACAGATGTGATGCATGGGAAGGACTCAAAATTTATCGTTTTAGCTGCCCAATGAAATTCATAGCTAGTTACAAGCCAAATAAGAGGTTAAAATGCCCATTACTACGCACACTAAAAGCAGTTTTCTCCTTTCCCCTCTCCAATAATGATATCTGTTATAAAATCACCAAATACAAACCAAAAATTTTTACTATCAGACGCACCTACTAGAAAAACTCTTCCCGATTATATTCATGCTTTTAAACAAGAGAACGTATCCGACCTGATACGAATTTGCCATAGACCCTCCGCTTCGTCCGCAGCCAACAATTTATCAGAAAACGAATACGATGCGGAAGAATTAGAAAAGAGCACAGGTATCAAAGTTAATGATGAAATCAAGTTTGAAGATGGTGGCGTCCCAAGCCCTGAGGCAATTAGTCGCTGGCTGGACATTGCCGCTAAAGCTAAAGAGAAGGATACCACTGTTGGCGTGCATTGTATTGCTGGCATTGGCCGAGCTCCGGTATGTAAAAGAATGCACAAAATCTTTTGCACAGTGCTTTACTAATGCCTTCATGCAGGTTTTAGTAGCTATTTCGCTTGTAGAAGGAGGGATGGATCCTTTGGTAAATGTCTATTGAATACTAGCATGGAACGATCGCTGATTTTAAACGGTAAAACCGTGAATTCACAGGATGCAATAGCATATATACGAAAATATCGAAGAGGCGCATTGAACAGGAACCAGGTTCGATTTATTGACAAGTATCGCAAATCAAGTAAACCGAAAAAGAAGCTTTTTGGTTGGCTCTAGTAGGAATACATAAAGATGGAGTTACATGTCCATTATCGCATACTTTGTATCGACAAATAAAGACGTCTTTGCATTATGTTAGCGAGTGTGTTAGTTACATGCAAAGAGCAATTTACAGTCTGAATGGTAAAGGCCTCGGGCAATCGCTGATCTTTTTCAACTTTCCCAACTGTTTGCATGGTTGTACCAAGTGTCAGTATAGAAATATCGGAAAACAGGGTTCCATGGTCTACCTGGATGTGGAGTGAGCTCGTTTTATTTTATTTATTTTCTTTTTGTCTTTGAGTGATGCGAATCATTTGACATTATTACCGCACAAAGAACAAGTTGCATAATTCGCAGAAGCCAGTTGATTTCATCATGATAGCGTTTAGTTTGTGATGTTTTTCAGGATATGATTGGCTATCTTGCTGTATCAAGCGGCTTGATAAATTTTTTCGTATAAAGGTACGTACATCAAAACAAGCTGATTTACGACAACCCTTTTTTTAATTTTTTTTTTTTTTTTTTCCCTCAAATAGAAAAAAGAACGGGGGGAGATAAAGAGCCTCAAGCACCAATACTCTCACATACGAACGATACGCACACACACGCACGCACCCATTCTCTTATTTCTTTGTGCAAAAAAGTGAACCTTTTTCTTTCGTTTTTACATTTCTCAATAAATCAAGAAACAAAACAAAAACAAAAAAAATGCTTCCCAACGAGTATAAATCTCGGCAGCCGAGGCCCATGTCTGAAGTAATCAACTCAGGTCGTTTTGTAAGCGAAGGTAAGCGACAAACTGTTTGCCGGGAGAGGCCAAAATAACAATGAAATTGTAGCTGATGTTACTGGTAACTGGTACGAAGACTTGCAAAACTATGAACGAAATTTAGACGAAATGGCATCCGCTACTTTAGACCAAGTAAATAACGAAAACGCGTGTTTTGCGAAATACTGATGATGTATAATGATAGAACTTTAAAGAAGAGATGCAACATGTAGACCAGTGGTATCGCTATCTAACAGAGGCAGAAAAGACGGCCACCATGTATACTTTGCTTCAGCACTCCAGTCAGGTGCAAGCACGGTTCTTTACCAACCTGCTCCAACAAATGGTAAAGAGGGATCCGTTATATTCATTGTTAACGCCCAATAACCCGGACCAAGGTATGATGCAATGCTATGTTACAGCCGTCCAATGTTAACCTGGAACACCACAGACATGCAGACCCATCTAGTCGGTGCTATGGCAAAGGCAGAGCTCGAGGCCAGTCAGAGACTGATGTCAGTGTTGCCGTACAAGACGGGCCAGGTTATGAGTCGACCTCAAACAAACACAAACCGTCGAACTGTCGATCGCCATTCCTTTGCATTAGGTGACACGGAAGAGTACAGTCAGCTATTTGGACCAGGTCGCAGCAGCGATTTGCTCAACCACGGCAGCAACCGTTCGTCCTATGTCAGCTTACTAGACGAATCAGCAGCTGTAGTTCAGGCACAAGTGCAAGCAGCGCAAGCAGCAGCAACGAATGCGAGACGTTTGAACGGCGCATCTAATGGTAGAACGTCAGGACGTACCATGTTTAACAATGGCGGTAGACCTCACTCTGTGATTGAAGGTGATACCAACTCGCTTTTCCCTCCCACCACATGGATGAACAGCAGCAATATATCCAGCAACAGCAATCATCTACGTCGCCAGCCTACTAGCGTGGGCCACATTGGTGACCGAGGTAGTAAAATCGAGCGACCTAAATCTGCCGATATTAGCAACTGGTCTTTGCCTGCAACGACCACGTCCACCGAGTCGCTTGTGGATCGTCGCTCCAGCGGTCATGGCTACCCTTCTGTCTGGGGCACTCAGACCCCACAGCAGCAGCAGCAGCAGCAGCAGCAGCAGCCATCTTCCCAACAACTGCAAATCTCACCCCCTCAACCGCAAATAGACAATGATTTAGTTGATTTTACAAATTCGATGCAACAGCAACAACCCTTCCGTAGACGTGCTGCTGTGAATCGCATCCCTATTGTTCCAGAAACTGACGAATCGGTCAGAACCCACTTTTTATCCGGCGAAATTAATTCTCGCTCAAGCTCACCTTTCCGCAAGCCCAACAGCAGTAGCACAGGCTTAGAGCATTACAGCAGTTACCTGACGCAGACTCCTCCTCCTTCTTCCATGCCGTCACAGCAACATGCAGCACTCCAAGGTATTGTTGACAATACTGCTAATTTGGTTCTTGAAGATCCCGATTATACAAGCGACCACAGCGACGGTTCATTGATGGCTCGTCGAAGATCCTCGATGGCTGCTGCTGCTGCTGCAGTGGCTGGTGGCGGCATTAGGGTGTCTAAAGATAAAAAAGCTACCGAAGTGATTGACATGGAGCTTTTGAAAGGTAAGCAACCGCGAGATATACAGCAACGCCTATGAAAAATACCACTGACTTTGCGGTGCATTTTAGATATTCCTGCATGGCTCAGGAGTCTTCGTTTGCATAAATACAACACCATTTTTTGTGATTGTACATGGCAAGAAATTGTTAGAATGTCTGATGATGAGCTTTTAAAGAAGGGCGTTGCTGCCTTGGGTGCAAGACGCAAAATGCTCAAGGTTTTCGAAAATATTAGAACACACTGTGACGCTAATGTAAGTTGAGCCATATTCCAACGTGTATGCAGCAGTTTTGCTAATACACAACTGCAGAATATTGAATATTAGATCATCAAGCCCACCAAAGGACATGTCGACTCAAGCAAGGGGCTCTCTTTAATTTTGTAATTCCATATACTTTCTCTATTTTCTCCACGAATTCCCTCCTTGCTGGACAAGCTTTTCATAAACGCACAATAATAAACTTTACAAGGAGAAATTATATTCGCACACTGTATTGGTAGGCTTTGAAAATGAAAGAAAAATCTGATTTATTCATTGTTTTTCATGTGAAAGATAAATAAATGGTGCTTCGTCTTTCAATAAAAACAGTAGATTTATACACTGCTTAGGCCTTGCCAGCAGCAGCGGCGAGAGCCTTTTGAGTACCCTTCTTGGCGAAACGTTGGTTACGGAGGAACTTGGCATCCAACTAAATGAAATATATGCTTGTAAGAAACATAATTCAAATTATTTCCTCCCACCACCACCACCACCACCCCCACCCTTCCAGCTCTATATGTTTACTTACACCCTTTTGGGTACGGTACTTGTGAGCAATAGGCTTCTTAAGACCGTTACGATGAGCCTTCTTGACTGTAATGTTAAAAAAAAAAAAAAACTATGAGTCGAATGCATCTTTTTGGTTTCAATAATTTACGTACTTTGGTTGTGGTTGGTATGGTTCTTGGACTTGGACATTGCTACGTATCTGTATGATAGACGATCAAAGTTAATACTTGATCATCGATGGATGGATGGTTGGATGGCTGCATGCAAGATATTACCTTGGTCAAACAAGTAGTTGGAAAGAGGGGGTTCTCTGGCTGATTGCGCGAGTCTTCTGTTTAGTGGTTTCTCTCTCGCTTTGGAAATCGGATACCGAAAACAGTGAGATGAATTGAAAAACGCCAATGTCTCCTATGGCTTCACGTACCACATCCGGACCGTTTAGGGTGCTTTTTTTGGTGAATGGCCGAGCTAATCCCGGAAGAAAAGCCTGCAAACGAGTACAAGCGCATTATTCCAAATCTAGAGTTATACAATATACTTGACAGTTTAAACTGGAGAATCAAGGCGTAAATCTTTTACAGACCTTTGGTTGCATATACTCTGCTAAAGCAAATTAAGACAGAAGCAGGAAACCTGTGTCCGGCTTAGGGCTGAGCTGCAAAAGACTGGATGTGGCCTTTTGAGTAATGCGAAATGTAGTGAATCTGACCATGTCAATCGCATCAATGAATTGAGTTTAGTTCGCACAGAGCAGCATCATCCACTGTTTCCCAAAACAGCTAGTGACAGAGTGCCGATTCTTTGTAAAGCGTTTGCAAAGACTAATTTGACGCATATTTTGGAGTAATATCGATTATTTGTGCTTAATGTAAAGCTCGAAAAAGAGCTTTTCGTGGGATTTGCCCTTGTAGACCTCATAAAAATTCTCGTAAATCGATGAACTTTCCATGAATTATTTTTTTGGTTCAAATAATCCAGATAGTGCACAAAAAATATTGGCACACCTCCTGTTTATTGACAGAAAAAAAAAAGAAAAGAAAAGAAAGGTTTGTCTATATACAAATTAAGTTAAAATTACAGAGATCCTGATCCGCGTCGCAATTTCTTTGATAAATCGCCATCAATTTCCAAATCAAAGAGTCTCCAGATACCATTTTCGTCCTGGAAATCATTATGAACGATATTGACTAAATACCAGTTCTCATAAATATCCAAAATAACTTCAGCAGCCAAACTTTGGCGATCATAAGTGTGGGCCCATTCATTCCACAATCCAAAGGCTTCATCTTTCCACGCCATGAAGGCAATAGGCTCAACAATGGTAGGTTGAACAATCTCTTTGCCAGGGAATACGCCCCAAGTGACGGCATTTGGCTCATCGTCTACTGTGTTTGTTCTTAAATCTCCATTCTTGTTGACAGCAAAGTAAGTAACTTCAGGATCCATTTCAACTTTCTTCACCAATTCGTCCAATTTGCTGGGAGGGATAAAGAATTCAATGTATGCCTTTTGATACACGTAGCCGTTCTTGGGGCCCCAGCCGTAAACAGCATGGTTACTCTTGGCACCATTGACTGCAGGCTGTGAGTTGATGGTCAAATAGCCTAATAAGTTGATGGCTGCCAAGCGTTGCTTGATGGTATCTGTCTCAGGCTCCAGCTTTTGTGCGCTCCAAGGAAGACCCTCCAATTTTCCTTTACAGTATTTAGCAAATAAAAGGGCAATATCGTCAGGAGATTGAGGTTCTCCCCACATGGCCAAACGTTTCTCAACAGGGTATTTAATCGAGACACCCCAACGATCAAACTCGCCAAATGCAGGAGAACGAGCATCGCCCCAACGGCCATTGGGAAATTCATCCCAAGATTCGGTACGTTGGATATAGCTTTGTGCGCGATTCTTCCAAAAGATAGGACGCACTGTTTCTTTCGTGCGATTGGGACCAAGAGACTGTGTACACGCTACCGTCAGTAAATTTGCACAAGCAACATTCCCACTCTACAGCACTTACAGGGTTCCAAGGCAATGGTTTGACATGCTCTTGTTCGGGCACTAAACCGAGCTTTTCCAAGATGATTCGTGAAGATCTTTCAAGATTAAATGTGTAGATATGAAAACCGTTGATGCCAGTTTCCTTTTTTATCTGATTCACAAACTCAACGGCTAGATCAATGCCATAATCTTTGACAGCTTGATCGTCGTCCTTGATGGATTCAAGGTCGTCCCAGAGTTTTTGTGGAACTGCGTTGTTGTTGAAAGAAATGACACGTTTCAGACCTGCGTGGCTTTGGATAGGAAAGATGCCTGGCAGAATAGGACAGACGATACCAACAGCTCTGCAGCGCTTCACAAACTGAACAAACACATCCACGTCAAAAAATAACTGGGTCACAATCAAGTCTGCACCTGCATCCACCTTTTCTTTCAGTCGTAAAAGGTCGTCTTCCTTGTCTGGATTATCAATATGACCCTCTGGATGGCCTAGCAGGAAGAAGCGCATAAAAGGTCAGACTTTTATTTTTACCTTGCTTATTCTACTTACCAGCAACAGCGATACAAAAATAATCACCGTAATTCTTTCTAATATAACGCACTAAATCCACAGCGTGATTGAAGCCGTTTTCGCAAGACTCCCAATTGAGTTGGCCTTTGGGTGGGTCTCCACGTAAAGCTAAAATGTTTTGACAGCCGCATGCTTTCGCAGCCTGCGCAGACAACGTTTAGCTTTTCCACACACACACACACACCCATGTAGACAATTAGAAAAGGCTTACCTTTAAAGCTGCGTCAATACTCTCTACTGGCATATTAGTACAAGTTAAATGCATCATGGTCTCTAAACCATACACAGATTGTGATGTGGTAACGATGTCCATGGTTAAATCCGCTGAAGTGCCTCCTGCGCCCCAAGTAACGTCTACAAACTCTGGGCCAAACCGCTGCATTCTCTCCATACGATCATACAAGTTTTGGACACCCTAGCAAATAATGTTGCAACGTGTTATGTTCTGCATAATCTTGTAAATGTTGCTTAATTTCTTTACCATTTCTGTCTTTGGGGGAAAATATTCAAAGGACCAATAAGTACGGCCTTCGCTTTCAGCCTTGTTAATCTTGTCAACGACCTTCATGTTTGCTGCCTTTTTTTTTTGTGTGTGCTTGAGGGTAAAAAAGGAAGTAAAAAAAATCTGGGGCACCTTTTGTCTAAATGCCTAGATGGTTAGGTTTCATTGGTGGAATCATCATCATCTGAAATCATCTACTATTCATCGTTATAATAAACCGAACCCATTGCGCTTATGTATCGAGGACACACGATTTGATGGATTTAGTAGCAAAGCAGTTTTCTCTCTCTAATACATGATCTGATTCGTTGCATTGTACTTTATATAAACCCTCCTTTGTATCACTGTTGTACTGAGCAACATATGACTTCAAATTTCCCACCGTCATTTACCGTAGAATACACAGGAGGAGGCGCCTGTCTACCGGTGAATGTAATCAATTTTTTTAACAAAATGGTTCACACAGGATTAAATAAATTAACGCGTTCAAAGGATACAGCTCAAAAGAAAAAAAAAGAAAAAAAAAGTACGATTGAATATGAAGTATAAATTTCTGACGTTTATCATCTGCCTGCATGAAATATATAAAATTTGTGGATAAAGAAAATATGTACTCAGGGAGAGAAGAAGGCTTGACAGACTAAAATAAAAATGAAATATTGCTATATACAAATGCGAAGGAATTCTATAATGGGGGCTTCTGAGCACTGAAATAAAAGCTGCGAACAGTAGTACTGTAATCATCACATTCATCCATGGCTTGGACTAAAGTCTTTGTGTATTCTCGTTCTGTCAAGTTGTTGAATTTACAGTACCATCGCTTTGATTCTCGGAATCTGCGTTCAGTGATGTCTTTTTGAAGAAAGCCAGTTTCTTTCATTTCTATCCATAAATTAGACTGGAAACAGAGATAACACATCAAATTGTATAATAATTACCCTTTGAATCTGGCCACTCACCTATAGGCAGCTCAATCGACTTTTTTTTAATATTAATGTAGCCTGCATTTTCCAGGTATGAGTCCAATTCGCTATTTGTGTTGCGATCCAGCTTGATAACTTCGTAAAAACGGTCGGACCACTGTTCCAGAACAGTTAAATTAGGACCCATTGACTTGAAGTTTCTATCTACGAATGTCCAACATAAATTTGTAAGATCCTAAAACCTCGGAAACCAATTTAAAAACGATGATACATACCTTGTTCGTATATTTCAATGAAGCCGCCTGGTTTAAGGATGCGATATATCTCTTGCAGCAAACTTGACCATTTGCAAGCAGGTGTATTGACAAGCCAGACATCTCTCATCATGATGTAATCAACTTGGTTACATCCAAACTCTTTCAGGCCAGTCTCGCCAAGATGTATCATGGCATTATGAAAGGAGAAATTATTAACGGTATTTGTAAGACTTGCGACAGTAACAGATTCATAATCTATGCCAACAATCTTTGCATTGGGGAATTCAAGGGCTAATTCAATGTCCCAAACAGCTTTATAAAAGAATTAAGTAATCGCAAATTCCAATATGAAAATCATGGCTTTCATAAACTGAATTACCTGTGGCACAACACCAATCGACGATGAGCGAAGGATTTTCTAACGGTATCTGATAATTTTTGCCCCAGATTCGTTTGAGCAGATAATGCTGTAAATATGTCAGTTGCTTATAATGATACTAGCTTTACTCCAATTAGATACCTGTCTATGCCGCCTATTATAGTGTAAATGTAATTGTTAATATGTATTAAACCTGTCAAGTTTGACATTTACATACCTGTCACGATCTCTACGTCTTTCGGGGCTTGTTTCACACAACATGTACAATTCTTTAAGCATCAACTCACTGGAATAAGATTGCGGACACGTTGTGAACGATGAGTTTGTATCATTCGTTGTTCTAGCAGTTGACATAGAGTTGATGCTTGACATTGACTGATTGTCGTGGGAATAGCCGGTCTCTGGACATAGTTGCTGATAATGGTATTGCTGTTTATTTTCCAAGAGGGTCATCTGGCTATCTGTATACTTTTCAATGATAGGGAAATCGTCCTTCATTGATTGGGCCGACGAATACAACAGGGTGGAGTGTGTACTGCTACTTGATCTCATCATATCTTCTGTCTTGGTAAAGATGTCTGAAATTGGAGGCTTTCTTTCATTAGATTTGACGTGGTTCTTGTTTTTTAATCGACTGAGAATGCCATGATTTGTGCTTGAATGAGAATCTTTTATTGGATGCTGATGTTCAGCTTCTTTGTTATTAGATGAGGATATCGAGCAGGAGCTAAAGCGGTTGGAAAATGTTGAGCGGTTGCTTTGTCGTCTTAACTTTAATGTTTTATTTCCTCTGTTGGTTTGATGTTCTTCACTAATCGAATTTCCCATACCCACATACACAAATTGCACTAATATCAAGAAAGAAGAAGGTACAAGAAAAAAAAAAGCAGAGAAAGAGAGAGAGATAGAGAAAACAAATTAGTTCCAAATCAATCAAAAATTTTATCTGACATGCAAAAAAGCTTGACTCTTTTCTTTTCCGCCTAAAGCATCGGATTTACCCATAAAAGAGAAAAAGTAAATCTCGCCAACACAGGTATCACATCGCCAAAAACTCAAAGGGTTTCAGATATACCCTTAACATATGAGCTATACACGAATTAATCTGATACACTCATATACGTACATATACTGCTTTGTATCAAGCACAACGGAAAGGATTGAATCAATGTAATCCGGGATGATTCTTCCGAAATAGTGATATCACTATTGTCAGCCAGGTAAAACAGCTATCATTTGCCCAGATTCCCTTTAGTTGCAAATATATTTATTCATTTAACACTTGAGATATCGGTGCGTTTATCCTAGCTGTCAATTTTTTGTTGAAACGTTGTATACGATCTTCGGCTCGTGAGGTTTTTTACGACAGACAGGACCCACCATAATAATGGAATGATTATGTCCCTGGAAAGCACCCATAATTTGAAAGCACTCGTTGTACATACGGAATGACAGATGCCAGGTGGTACAAGGCTTGGAGAGTTTGTGCATTGATCCAATTGTTAATGTGCGACAATGGCTTATACACTATGGAGGTGGTGTTTATGCCCTCTCACCTTTACTCCTTGGAAAGACAAGATTGTGGCTTACAATGGAATAGACTTTTTAGAGACACGGCATTGGACTCAAGGTTAGAATAGGCAGGATGAGCATTGAGTACCCAGAGGAACCTTACATGGTGGGGAAGACCATAAAAGCCTGAATCTGGACAGAAACTGCGCAATTTGATACTACTCAGAATAGTTCGAAAGATCTTTTCTTGTCTTAAAACATTGATACACACGTCGCTTTATGAAGGTTAAAAGCTTATTAGATAAGTTAATCCATACTTCGTACTCTATTAAAGAATATTAGCGTTTATATCTAATTTTTATATGAAAGATTGTTGTTTCCTAGTAACGACTTGATAGATATTGATTATTTCATCGAGGGAAATGTTGTATTAGATAATACAAATAGCGCCGATTCTACCTTACGTTTTCCAGGTTCGTTCTCGGTTCTAGAATTCAAATAACAGTAATTCAGACCAATGTCTGTAACTTTCTGTTATTAATTATGAATGCAATAAATCGAACTATACGACAAGAGCTTAAAAAGAACACTCATACTAAAATCCAGGCACAAAAGTAAATTTAGAGATAGTAAAGTATCTGTGAGCGATTGCGCTCCTGATGAAAGTACAATCTACCACAATTCAAACCTTCTTTACATCACGCAATATTTGATTATATGTTCGGTTCTACTATTCGGTAAAGTATCCCATAATTTTAAGATAAAAAATAAAACCGAATCTTGAAACTCATAAAAGCTCGGATACTTTCTAAACAAACATCCTGACTAAATATCAAAACAATGCATCTTCAAGTCTTATACATATAAAATAGACAGATTCACTGATAATGTAATTATTTTATTAATTATATATGTGTAGTAGCCACAAGCAATATTCTCTAGTCCATACACCTATGAGTAAAAAAAAACAGGCATAAATATAATTGTAGTTTATTTGCACTTGTTTTTTATTTCTGCTGTTGTGCCAAAGATGCACAAGATTAAAAAACTATTAGATCGATAATTGTTTGTATAAAATGACCAGTAATATGCTAATGATGTACACTATAACATGTAATTAACTTTGTATGCCATACTAAGTTCAACAATGTTCAACCGCGATATCAAATAGTGTACATTACATATAACCTAGTATAAAAAGATTCCATTTTCTCACCAACAAGAACATAAACTTTTTAAATCTGATTTTATTTTTCTAAACTTATACATTTCTTGAGCATATAAAATTAGTTCCCCTGCGCATAACAATTTCTTATTTTTCCAAAGATTTCAAACGCCAAAATCAATCACGTGATTTTTATTTCAAACTCCGACATAGAAACCCGAAACTGTTTTGCAGATAACTTTTGATAGAGACATTGCCCAGTGGAAATCAAGTTATGCTCAGATAGCGACGATCATGCCTGATCTTATGGCGCATAGGACAGGCTTTGATTTGCTCTTTATTTCAGCGTATTATCGATTATATGCAATTCTGATATGTAAATTTGTGATATCATCTGATATCTTTACAGATGTCAATAAAAACATGGATACCAATGTTGTTGTCAGATAGTGCCAAGTCAATGATAGATTTTCCAAGTTTGATATCTTAATTCCCATCACATCGTGGGTAAAGCTAGTCCATCTATCACCAAACTTGTATGGAGTGGTCGCCTACGTTACCTCTACTCCTCTGTAAAATTTCTTGTAGATGTGATGTCTCTGTCCAGTGTAATCAACAAACAGCAGTGATTTGCTGAAAGCGTTTTGGTCTGAAGGTTCACATGTTAGTTCAGTGATCTGCGTTTGAAGTTACACATTTCACATAATGTTACAACATGATACTGTACCCATTAAAGAAAAAAACTGCGACGCTGAAGTATATATTGATTTCGCCCAAACAAATACGAAGATGCGAAACCAGAGATAAACAAAATAAATGGTTCACCTGTTGCTACTAATTTGCTTCAATGAAAAAAGTATTTCCAGAGGTATGGGCCTGTAAGGCAAAGCCATCATCGCGTATGTAGAGATTAAAGAGAACTTGGTTGGCACCAATCCTCTTTAAACATGATAAAAGCTCTGATGAAATATTAATTGTTTGGTTTCAAAAATATGTCAGAGAAGAAGTTATATTAGTATCAAGCAGCATTGGACAGCGTACAAACAAGCAAAGAATATGGAAATGTTTCTCACAAAGTTGCCACACAAAATTGTCCTACGCGATAAGTAGTGGCTCAAAAATGGTTTAAGAATTTCTTTTATAATCATAGTTTGATACAAAATAGAATTAGCAGAAAGAATGGTTGTTTATCATGGTAAGAAACATATTATTATATAAGAGCAAAGGACTTTTTTGTCTGCTGTTATTTCAGTCAAAAATTAACTAATTTATTTTTTAATTTTACGACGGCATACTGTAAAAACAGTTTTATTTTATGATATAAGAAAAATTTATATGTGGGTCGGGAAACCTGAGGAGACCAAAAGGAAACCTCTGATTTCATATCCCGCAGGCAATTAATTGAACTTATTCAAGAGGAAA
>MU619357.1:3678-14539 GCA_025201805.1 Parasitella parasitica | reverse complement strand
GTCTTTCTCGATGTTTCTTTTAGTAAAGCTCTTTTATAAACTGCTTAAAAGATATTAAAAATAACCTTAGACAATAAAAAATATTCAGTAGAAAATCTACTATAGTGAATATATACAAGAATAATCAATTAACAGTATAAAGACACCAGTATTCAATGCATTAGGTACACTTTCATGTCAAATAACATAAGAGTTTATCCAATGATATCACTTTATTTTGTCAAAATCTGAATTTCAATTATTTTAAATGGGAGACCTCCAAGCTGGTTTCCCAGGCGAGTTTCCCAGCATACTTTTTTTAGATAACTCTTATTTATCAAAAGATAATCTACTTTGTTCATAATTATAAATTACTCTTCGCTTCTGATTGTTTCATTCTCCTCGGCCTCTACTTGCTCCTCTACTTCCTCCTCCTTTACTTCTTCTTCATTACCAGCTTTCAATTTCTTGTTGTTTTTATTACCGTTGTTGAAGCCACCCTGATTCTTTCTTTTATTGGAAGCGAATTGAGTTTTTGGCTTGAAAGCGTTAAAGCTATCATTGTGTTTTCTGGTAGGAGAGTCTTTGTATTGCTCAGCCTTGATTTCGTGGTAGCGTGGCTTGTAAAGGATTTCAAGCTTGTTACCATCAAACTCTACATCAGCTTCCTCTGCAACTTTCTTGGCCTCTTCAGAAGAGGAAAATTCGACATAACAGGATCCCTATAAAAGCATATACATTCAATCGAGTCAGAGGCGACATTTACATCAATAAATCACTGATATGTAGATTTACCTTGAACTTCTTGGGTTTGACATCAGTTTTTTTCATTCTAACACATAACACGGTACCCTTTTCACTAAAGAAATCATCAATTTTGTCTTGAAGTTTGAACAATTCCGCGATTTGATCTTTGGCTTCCTCGTCAATGAGAGGAAAACCTTTGACGTGAATTGAACGCTCGTTATGATTTTGTTGCACAACTTCAGATTTTCTTCTAATGTTCTTGCCATCTTTGTCAACCTCGTAGATTTCGCTCTCGTTTTCCTGCAAAGCTTTAACGATAGCATCAAAATCTTCAGTAATCATCTTCATTTTTTTAAAACTGGCAATAGTTTCAATTGGGACCCCTTCAATTTGACAAAAGAAGCTCAGCTGTCATGTCAAATGTACGTATCAGATCGAGTATACTTACAGCCCTCAGGAGTGTTGGCACGAAGAGTCCACAGAAACCTGTCGTATGGCAAATTGCTATCAGAAAAATAAAAATTGACTTGCTTGCAAATCTTCTCAGCTTGTGTAGCGACCATGGATGAAAAAAATTGTAGGTGAGAATGAACGAAAAAGAGATAAACACTGGAGAAATTTTTTTTTTTTTTTTTTTTTTTTTTTGGAGGGCTCTTAAAGCCTTCTTAAAGTCACATTGGACTGTTTTGTCCTAGATCAAAATCATGCAAAATAGAAATAGGAGAGAGAAAACTTTTTATTTGATCAATTTCTTATGAAGCTTTGGTCTTCCTCTTGGCTTATGTTGAACATCTTTGCAGCCTTGTTTTCCAGTAGCAACACAGCGACGACATGGTCTCATATCGTCGCATCGTAAATGAGAACGTTTACAATGATTACAAGCTTTATCTACATTTCGCCCTTTTTTAGTGGGAGGCTGACCATGGTTTGCATTCGCTGATCTGATCTGATATTCATCGTCATCGTCGTCTTCCTCTTCTTCTTCCAGCAACAGCTCTTGTTCTTCTTCTAGCTCATGCTCTGCATCGTCATCTGACACCAGATTGTGGATGCTGTCCGAGACACGCATGGATCGCTGTAAGTTGTTCGATAGAGAGGACAGTGACGACGATGAATGAAGACTGCCTACACTATTGGCACTGCTGTTATTATGAATGGTAAGTCGATGTGGTGCACTACCACGGCGTCCTTTGAAATCAAATCTGTTGGCTTTTTTTTTAGTATTGGTGACCGTATTGTAAATATTGGACATGGATTTTCGGTATTTGTTGCTGGACTTGTAACTTGCAGATTTAGTTGCCTTGGGAGTAACCAAATCCCATTGATGTTCTCCGTAAGGGCTTGGTAATGCGCTATTCACATTTCCTGTATTTGGCGCAGAAATCCCGTGTTTAGGTTTCTTGATTTTAATCATAAGCTTTTCGTTGGTATTTGCGCTGTTTGCCGCCGAAGCAATGTTGGCTCCAACAGAGGAAGATGGGGTATGAATAGACGATCCATCATAACTCGCCATGAGGCTACTCCAGCGTAGACCAAATTCACTGTTATCGTCATAGTACTCATCGTCACTGTCATCATTTGTTGATTCAGATGAAGATAAGAAATCACGATTTGGAAGTGATGGTTTTAATATGAAATCATCTAGTAACAAATTGTCTTGCAATGAAGATAGTTGCAATAGAGAGGAATGCTGTTTTGCAGAGTCAGCCTTGGCAACGAATGAGTTTACATCCTGTATGGAGCAAGTTAACTTAAATATATCAGCACACAGTTGCACTCGACTTACACTAAGACTGACATAGCCACGTGACATACCACCTTCCACAGTAATGTTTTCATCCATGGAGTTCTCTGACATGATACAATCAAATTGTGATTGCTGCTGGTTGCTGCTCATTATGTTGCTCATCATGGTTTCATCACAAAATAAATTGTTTTGCAGTGGCAAATACGTGTCAATTGGGTCATATAACCAATTGTATTGTTGTTTTTGATCTAATCCTGTTGGTGTCTGTTGAAAAGTGTAATCATAGTCGATTAAATCCAAGTTTAATGGGTGCATAGAATCATAGAAAAAGCTGCTGTTATTATTAATAGTAGTAGTAGTAGTAGTGGGTGGTATATTTGGTATATTTGTGCTATTCGTATTGCTATTATTATTATGATTAGTGGTAGTGGTGGTAGTAGATTGAAGATAATGCAAGTAGGAAGGCGAAGATGAATTAATGTGCTGCTTTTTGTTACTTTCTACACTTTGTAAATTGAGTCCATGGAATAAATCTGTATCAAACGTTGTTTCATCGACAATGTCAAACAATTGAGGATAAGTAAAATCCATCGTATACAGATTAAAAAAGGAAAGGAATGGGAGAATAAATGCATTAATACGGGATCAAATACATCAAATTTTATATACTGTCCAAAACGCATTCTTGGGGTCATTTACATTTTTGTGCCTTTCCAACCAAATACGGCAAAAGTAGACCTTTTTTTTTTTATAAATATACTACTGATCAAATCTCGCTGTTCGTGACAGAGTGTTCATAATACGCCTTACATACAATGCACAAAACGAACATGCTTTTTTAGAAACATTCGTACCTACAATGCTAGATTGCACGTCATTCGAATGGAAAAATTCTTTCATCATTCATATCATTCAATAAGTGGAAAGAAATATAGCAAGAATGCATACCTCGTTCAATAATAAATGCATCCATGTTTTTATTCTTCTTTTATTATTATTGAAGTCATAATGATCATCCCTGCAACTAAAATGGTAATTATCATCAAGCAGAAAACGACTTCTTGGCCGAATTTTTTTGTTATGCTCTTCAACCCATTCCTCCAGTTGTGATTTATACAAAGAGAGTTTGAATAACAACTGGTTGTCAAGCCAAAAAAAGAATATTTAATTTCGACGAACGATCCGCATCTTCCAAGGATTTTCGTTCGATGTACAAATCAATCAATTGCCAGTATCCAAAGCGTATTTAAACGAGCAACACAGGATGCTGTTCTAATTTATATATATGTATATAAAAAAACGATGGTCAGGGAGGGCCATGGTTTTGGCGCGTAAATTTATGCATACTTGTCGAAAAAGCCAACATTTTTCACAATAAAAATGATCGCCCCTTCTTCCTCTTCCCCTAGATTTGAACCCAAATCCGAACATGAGCTCATTTGCTTTGAATTTTAAACAGTTACAAGATCAACGAGTTGACTCAGTTTTATTCGCTCTCGCTATCACTGCTACTGATATCACCGTAAGCCGATAACAACGACAATGAGTTATTTTCAGTTTTTTGTTTTTTATCTGCAGGTTTTTCGTCGACTTCTTGCTCGTCCTCGCCTGCGTCGCGCTTCTTTTTAATAAGTAATGCGCCTTTTAACGAATTTCTTTTTGTATTTGATGGTTTAATGGCAGGCTTTGGTTTTGTGGATGTGGTAGCAGCCGTGTCTAGTAGAGGAATTTGGGGAGTGGGATTGGACCTTGCGCTCTCAACAGCCTGTCTGTATTCTTCCAGCTCCAATGTTTCTTTGACCTTCCTCTGGTGTTCGAGTTTTTCCTTTTCATCTGACAACGTCCTGAAATACTCTGCTTCTTCTTCATCTACACGCTTTATCTGATTAGATAAACGCGACTCCTCTGCAAATTTCTCTTCTTTCAATGTCTTTTGCTCTTGAAGCCGTTCGTATAATGTTCGTGGATCATAGTGTTCTTGAACCACCACTACATTCATGCAAATTTACATTCAAGTCAAAACCATGCTTATCATCGGACCCGTGTATTTCTCTTTCTCTCTCTCTCGTTTTACCTTCTTTTGCGTTGGTTTCTGTCTCTAATTGCTTTTCCTCATCGTCCTCTACCACCGCGCGAGATACAAACGAGCTTTTTATGTTGAATGACATTGTGTAAGGTAATTTGAAGAGTCAAAGTGTCCTCAATGCCTTTGTCAATGTTGGAATAACAAGGATAAACAGTCCACATACCTAAATGACGGTTAAGACCGCATTTGCTTGTCTCAGAGCTCTGTATGGGCAAATCCACAACCAAGCATGTGAGCCCTAAAGCTGAATGTTCAAGCAATCATTTTTCAAGTCTTTTCTGTTCAAGCGGTCATATGCCAATTAGGTACAACAAGCCAAGCAAGTCCTAGCGGTGCGCCTGCTTGGCTTGTGGATACTCTTGATTGAAAACCTAATTCGAAACTTATTGTCTCTACAGAACACGTTCCATATATCGCTCTTTAGGCAAAAGATGATTCCAGTAACTGATGTTCTTTGGAATGACATTCTAATCCACTGTTTTGGGTACATCTTGTCAAGCAAGCTCGTCTTCGTGCATCAGCCCGCTTGTCCGGCGAAACCATTAGCAATGAGGTCACTTTTCCCCAGACATGAGATCAAAGCCAATAAAAAACTAATTGATGATTCTGAGGAGAGCCGCTGTAAAATTTTTCTTCTTCCTTTCCACCTTTGTTAAAAGAACCAGTCGTGCAATATACAACTTGAATATGGCAAACAAACAGTTACCAGCAGAATTAGAAAGCTTTGTAAGCAAAGAAGTTGCGTCTCTGTAAGTATTTGGGGTGTCTACCACTTTACGTGTTTTTCGATATCATTCTTTTTTTTTTCTCACTCAATGTACATAGCTGCGACGCTGACCCCGTTGTGTTGGCACAATACATTATTGCCCTCATTGGCAATGAAGAACGGAACGATGCATTGAAGGCTAGTCTTGAAAGCAAATTAAATGAGTTTTTTGATGATCGTAAGCAAGAGGAGCATGCAAATTGACATTGTTAGAATGCTTTGTAAACTCATCCTTCTTATTTTTTCTAGAAACTATACCGTTCATTGATCGCTTATTTGCCAAGATAAATGGAAGTAACTCGTCTAATGATACTGCTGCTGCTGCTGCTGCGTCCTCAACTAGCACTTCTAAAGAACGCTTTGCTGATTTTTCAGATGATGAAGATGACGGCGATCGCAATTTTAAGCATAGACGCCAACGGTCCAACTCACCAGAAGAACATCCATCTCGCTCCTACAGCAAGCGCCGTTACGACGACGATAATGGAAATAACAGTAACTCCAAATATTCACGCTACGATGATAGAAGATCCAATTCGTCTGGCGGCTATAGTTCCTCAATGTATGAACAGGGCAGTAGAGGAAGCAGAGGCGGTAGAGGAGCCATGCGTGGCGGTCGCAATGGATCAAGCATGAGTCGCGGACAGAACAAGCCCCAGTGCAGAGATTACAATGAAAAGGGTTTCTGTATGAGAGGCGACATGTGTCCCTTTGATCATGGTGTAGACAGAATCATCGTTGACGAGGGCGCGAATGGTCCATTTCCTGGCGGGCCTTTTCCCAGCAATGGCATGCCCCCCATGGGCCCCGGTGTTCCAGGCCAGCCTCCTTTCTTTGGCATGCCTAATGTTCCTGATGCTTACGATCCCGAAAGATCTGGGCTTGTGTCTAATGCAGATATGGGTGGATTTGGCGGAATGATGCCTCCCAGTAATGGCGACATGATGAATATGAACAATATGATGCGTGGCGGTATGCGTGGACGTGGACGTGGACGTGGACGTGGTGGAATCCACGGAAGTTACCAACGCCATCAACATCAAAACATAAACCCCTTGAATACCACTTTAAATGTTGAAAAGATTCCTTTGGAAAACTGCCAAATATCTACTATCAACGACTTTTTTGCTAAATTCGGCACCATCACAAACATTAGCGTTCAGCCTCATGCTCAAAAGGCCATCATTCAATACAATACTCGTGCTGAGGCCGAAGCTGCTTACAACTCCCCTGATGCCATATTTGATAACCGCTTTGTCAAAGTGTACTGGTCTAAAGAAGACCCCAATAACCCTACCATCGGTACGGATAAGCCTGCTAATGTCGGTGCTGCTGCTCCTCAGGTTCCTCAGGCTCCCAATGTAAATGAACCTGACCCAGAATTGGTGGCAGCCCGTGCTGCAGAAATCGCTCAAGCTAGAGAAGAAAAGCAAAAGAAACATCAAGAGCAAATGAAGCACATCTTGGAAATCCAAAAGAGGCGAGAAGCTCAATTGCAGCAGCAAATTGACGAGCAAAAGAGATTATTAGCTCAACTTACCAACAGTGCTGGCATGTCTCAGACTGAAAAGGCCGAACTTTTGAAAGCCCTCAAGAATATCCAAAGCGATATTGATACCTCAAAGAGTGCTGCTGCTACTGAAGCTGCTCAAGCCAAGGCTGCTGCTGCCGCTGCTGCATCTTCAAGCGAAAACGCAAATACTCAAGTAAAAGAAGGCGAAGAAACTACTGAAGATCTTAAAAAGAAACTTGCTCGTTTAGAACTTGAGGTAATCGGCTTGAAAGCAGACTGTATCGAATGTATTTTGACCAGTTTTTCATGTTAGGCTGCTAATCTTGGCATCCATAGTTCCGGCTCTAGTCTCCGTGGAGGTAGAGGTGGGTATTATGGTAGAGGACGTGGTAGCTGGCCTCGCGCTCGTGGTGGAATGGCTCCAAGAACTATGAGTTTGGACAATAGACCTACCAAAATTTCTGTCAAGGATATTCCTGAATCCAGCAATGATACTGAGCTGCGCCAACATTTTCAGGTATCTTTTTTTTTTTATTGTTATTATGTTTTTTACAGTATTTGACATATCATTAATAGCAATTCGGAAACGTAACTTCATTTGAGCAAAAGGATTCAGAAGCTCTCATTCAATACGCTCAACGATTTGAAGCTGAAAAGGCTATGGCAGTAGGAGCAAACTATCCTAAAGGATCACTTCAATTAGACTGGGTCAGCCAAACAACAGAAGGATAAAAAAAAAAAAAGAATATATAGATAAAAGTTGGATTCTTCTATGTACATACATATTCAACCACAAACACACAAAAGGATATCTCTCAATACTATTTTAAAAACACAAATTGCTTTCCACTATCTCCAAAATCAAATTTGTATCATTTAATTTTTTTTTATATATAATTTTTTTTCTTTTTCTTTTTTTTTTTCTTGTGGTAATAAAATGTCTATTTTAAGCTGCATACTCGAGTATCTCTTTTGGCTTGATGAAGGCTAACCAATCTGACGCTGTGTTGGGTAATAATCCCATGGCATTCACTTTGTAGACACCCAAAAGAATGGTAATAATGTGTAATCCAATGAACGTTAATTTAGGCATCATCAAATCCACCTTGGGCTGTGATTTTTCTTGTGTCGTTGATGTGCTTGCTGTATCTGATTCGAAACGACTGAAAGCTACATGATGTTGTGGGATTAGACGTTTCGCTGCTTTTGATGAGGAAATGCATTTGTCTTACTTTGTTGGGTTGTCATGATAGCTTTGACAGGATTAAAGAAAAGCATAGCAGTAACCATGACAGTGAAGATCTGGAGACTGGTGCCCGACATGTAAATCATAATAGCATTCATAGGTATGCTTTTGGCAGGACCCATAGCTACATCCCAAGCACGCTGTTATATTTGTGTAAGAATGCTTTCATGTTCATCAACTAAATACATCGCCAAACAAACCTTCATTTTGATGGCCACTTGATTACTATCCTGGTTACCCCGGCGACTTGATTTCTATTGTTGCTTATCAGTGTTTTGTTCTGGGTAATGGGATATGATTTTTAATTTCAAACCTCGTTTTTGGTGTATTTCTGTAAAGTAGAGGGTTCATAGCCAACAGGATTGGGAACTTTAGACCTATTAACACAATTAAATGACAATCATATAACAAATACATCGTCGAGTTACAGCGCATACCTATTAGCTGTGTTGAGAGACGCGTAGTCTACAGACCAGTTGGACATGATTTGAAAAAACTGAAATGAGGAAAAATAAAAGAAGTTTGTAAAAGCCTATAGTCAATTCATTTATTACTCTGGGTCACAAATTGCCACTCAGAGATCGTGAAATAACAATGATTCTCTCCACTATGCAAACCTCAATGTGTAAATTATTAAAGCATTATTTTATTAGATTGTAGTATTATTTTTTAAGAAAAAAAAAGAGTAAATAAATAATATAAATATTATTAATCATAGAAACCTTGGGCAAAAGCAAGACCAACGACAGCCAAACCAAGACTATAGAAGGTTAAGGAATAGACCAAACGAAGGTAGCGGTGCTCGTAAGAAGCCTCGACAACAAAGTAGACTACTGCAAAGGCGACAAATACCCAAGCAATAATCATAACGGCAGTAGTAGAAGCACGAGCAAATGTGTTTAGAGTCAAGATGGAGAGCAACATGATGACAAGATCACGAAGCATGTCGTGTGCACGATTAAGACGGTTAAAGACATTAACGGACCAAGCAGGAGCAGCAAGATACTTTGCATTCTTGTTGTGAACAGCATTGGCATTGGCTGTAGTAGCGATGCCGCCGTTTTCGGGATCAGTGACAATGTGGTTAGGGTCGTTATTCAGATTTGAGACATCATGAGTAGCTGCAACTTGGGCATTGGACTGTATTGTGTGAATGTGGGTAGATCCAGAATCACCACCAAAGGCATTACGAATAAACCATGCTAAGCCCCAAAGCACCCAAAGTGTCATAAAGGCAATCCAAGTGACACGTACGTGCCAATCGTAAAGGTAGCTTTCAATAGAAGGGACGTAATCTTGAACGATTTTGGGATCCATTTTGGCGTATATTAACTAGCAAAAATTGATTTGATTAATCAACATATTCTGGCCTGTCTTTTATAGACATTGCAGACCCTTTCAATACTGAAAGATGTTTTAGGTTTTGCAGAACATCTCGGACGTATACATTTCAAGGCATACAGAAGCTTTGACACACTATTTGCTATAGGTTTTTACACTGTCTCCTCTAATGCATTGGATCCGCACACATACACTGTTTATTTTCGCATTTATACGATATATGTGTTTATATATACACAGAAAAAATCAGCAATAATATTCATATTTGGCTTTCCATGGAGTCAATAAACTGTATACATGTCTCACAGTAACGTAATCATAATGAACCCTTGTTTCTCAATGATTTACAAAACTATTTGATGCCAAACGTTTTAATTCCCGGTCAGTCATTGTCAATCAGACGTTCAATTTCTGTTTCGGTGTAATTCGTGGTCAAGACATCATCACCACGTATAGCTTTCAACACGATTAGAGCACCTTCTTTAGAACAAACTTGGTTCTGTTCTGAACAAAACGACAAATGAACACCTGTGTGAGACGATGAAACTATCAGATTCCATATGATTGGACTAGCCAGTCGATCAGTACTCACATAAGGGACACCCAATATCGCAAGGGCAAGCGTCGATTTGATTTATACATGTATTCACTAATCCGTCGAAAAATTTGTAAGCTTGTTTAACAACACCACTTGGCTGTGTTTCATATAATGCTATTCTTGCTGGTCGTTGCCTGGTGGCGTGAGGGTTCTTGCATTCAGTTCGCAAATCAACAATTGCAGAATACGCAAATCGAGGCAACAGCGAAATCAAACAATGTGCTACCAAAACAACAGTGTCAATGGTTTCCATATTAGAGCGACGAAAGCTTACATGCTGCATGAATGGCTGCCATCCGATCAATGTTCAGAAAGTCCAGCTGCTCCAATGCCGAGCCTGGGGCGTCGGCCCAAATGCCAGTTGATTCAACAATGATGGGATCCATATATAGGTCATGTGTATCGATGATTCGCTTCCTCCTGTCTATCCTGTAATAGCCAAATACGACAGTCGACACCTTGACTTTGCCAAATGATACGGTGTTATTTGTGTCCAGTATGTGTTTGGTGGTGTCTGTGCTTAGAGCATCCACATTGGTATAATCCCTTTGAATGGTCGTCCAATCAACTCTGGCTAAATGAACTTTGCTGTACTTTTTATCAATGTTGCACTCCTCGACTAGGTATGTTCTTCCTTGGTGAATAAAAATAGCTCCTTCGTATATTTCAAAGCCAACCCGATGAACTTCGATTTCTTCCAGAACAACATTCCTGCCATCAGTTACATCTACAACAGCAAATGAGTCCTCGTTGATATTTCGAATATTGACATATTGGGATGGATAAGGTCTGAACTTTAAATCTGGCCGATATAGCTGTATTTTTTTTTTTTTTTTTT
>MU619356.1:81882-97181 GCA_025201805.1 Parasitella parasitica | reverse complement strand
TAAAAATAAGATGTAAAAAATATAGGGATACCTGTAAATACGAGCAGAGAGAGAGAGTGATGGGCAGCAGTCGAAGCATGTCTTGATAGGAGCTATTGTCTAAATAGATATAAAGTGTAGTAGGTGTTTAGTATCGTTTTTTTGTATGAAAATTAGGCAAACCAAAGTCCAAAGTCGCAGCAAAATGGTGTGTTGAGAACTGCATAAGTGTTGAACTGTAGTAAAATGGTGTCTTGAATGCAGCATAATTCTTGCACTGCGATCTTGAGTGTAGCATATTCTTGAGCTACTGTCTTGAATGCAGCAAAGTCTTGCGCTACTGTCTTGAGTCTTGAATGCAGCAAATACTTGCGCTGCTGTCTTGAGTGTGGCAAGTTCTTGAGCCAATATCTTCAGTGCAGCAAAGCCTTGCGCTGCTATCTTGAGTGTGGCAAGTTCTTGAGCCACTGTCTTGAGTGCAGCTTATTATTGCGCTGCTATCTTGAGTCTTGAGTCTTGAGTTTAACAAATTCTTGAGCCACTATCTTGAGTGCAGCAATAATCTTGAGCCGCTGTCTTGAATGCAGCTTATTCTTGCGCTGCTATCTTGAGTGTGGTAAGTTCTTGCACCACTGTCTTGAGTGCAACTAATTCTTGCGCTGCTGTCTTGAGTGCAGCATAGTTCTTGGATCGCTGTCTTGAGTGCAGTGGAAGCTATTATCTAAGGTAAAGAGGTAGTTAGTGTTTTTGTTGAATACATTCAAACATGTGTACACCTTATTCATATCAACGTCAGGAGATTTCACCGCGGGCGTCAGTTGAACTATGTCCTGAGATCAGTTATTATCTAAGGTCGAGAGGTAGTCATCGTCATATTTGGTGCGTATAAAATCTTGTCAATCTTGTCCTTTAAATAGAGCAGAACGAAGCCATGGAAAGTATTAGCTTCTCTAAAGAAATATTAGTTTTAGGTATCATGTCATACAAATATACCTACACGTTATGTGCGGGGAACAAGGTAATTGGATCATATAGACCAAGTGTTTTAAGTAAAAATTTTAATGTGAAGAAGTAATGAGAAGTAGTATTAGGGCGCGTAGACGTGTTGGTATATAAACGTGACGATTTTCCATTTCCAATTTCAGCAACGAGACCGTCCATGGCCTATTATTTAATGTAAAGAACTAGTTTTTTTTATCAAGTCACAAAACATTACGAATTGACAAAACACTATGTAATGACAAAATGCTATGTATTGGAAAAACAGAAAAATGTCCCTGTAACTATGATTGTTTCTTGCCTTGCTGGTTGAAGCAGCTCTTTCCATATTTGCAACCACTACGGCCGAGATAGTATGCACATTGCTACCAAGTGAGCATATCACTAAAGCCTTAGATATTTTGCACAGTGAATATGGTTAATAATACATTTACATGCACAATGTGAAAAATGTACAAAACAGCACATGTGCTTATTGTTAAGCTCATATGTGGTTTTTGCATAACATGCCTATATGCTTATAATATTATGCTTACTCTTGCTTAATATTTGAAAAGCCTGTGTGTGAGCCATTATGCACGTTTGTGGAAAATATCAAAAAAGAACTCTAATATTGGTATTGTATTTATTTCTCATAAATGCTTTTCACGTATTCATTATTGGTTTCAAATCGCAGATGGACTTATTTTAATAGATAAATTTTATTTATTAGCATATTGTCGACAGAAGAATACCGTTTATAGGATTAATGAGCCCAACATTTGACAATGTCATTTCCGAAAGTCTACTGATATACGCAGTGTTTGCCGAAGTAACGGCTCGTTTCCCTTACTTGATCTTCAAGTAAAATAAAGATTCGTTGGCACATTGTATCTTAGAATAATAACGAATTTACCTAGTACTCTTAAATTTAGAGTGACTTACAGAGTTTACATGTTTTTTGCCCTATTCCCTAGTCCTGTAGCAACTACACAACGATATGTATTTTCAACACATGGATCTATAACAAGATCAGCAAAAGCTAGTAGATAGCCAATTTCTTATTTTCTCAATTCAGGTCCATATAATTGAATAAACAATTTACCAGACATTAAATTTTCAAACATCTAGCAAGAATAAAAACCCTTGGTAGCCATCTTTTGCCAAAAACAAAATGCTCTTGCTTGATATTAAAGTCGTACAATTAAGGGGATAAACGAATGCACAAATCCTGTTCTATGGCCATCAAGCAAGGTAAAACCATCAATCCGATTTTGTTGAACTTGATTTCCAAACCACTTTAGCGACAAATCCTGTCAAATCTGCCTATTTAATACCTGGCTTTTCCTCTTTTATCAACTTGCTCATCTTTCTACACAATTTTCTGTTCATATCAATGCCACAAAGAAGATCCCAAAACTACTAAAACTGGATGATACTCAGCTCTCTCTCTCTCTCTTTCTGTCACGAACCTGTCAAGCCTTCAAGCTAAACCAATTATACATCTTGATCTAAATATATATATCACCTCGTTCTTCCATAATCGATCCGCATTGCATTCTTGCCTCTCTGATCCGCGCTGTCATTCTTGTCTTACTCTTCCACATTATACACTATTAACTCATTGATTTACGATAACCTATTCACCTAATTGATCCACACTGTAAGAAATAGTCTAGTTCACGTTCCAGTAAACTAGACAGTTGGCAAAAAAGTATAAATAGAGGCTATTTTGACCAGCAAAGAAGATTTTTCTTCATCAGATCTCCTCATCAAATTTCCTTATTAAATATCACTAGCAATTTTCTTATCTTTCTCCACTCTTCTCTTATTAAATCATAGCCTCTTTGTTTAAAATAAACTTCTGCATATCTTCTTTTATTAGCCTGTCCCTGATTATCTAATAAGGCCGTTGTTGAGATCTGCAAGATCGAAATAAGAAAAGTATAATATAAAACGTTGAATTAGCGAGATACGAAAACTTGAGATTACTTTATTAAAGATTCAACTTTGCATCTGCTATTTATACTTTTTACAACAACATAAATTTTTGGTGACTTATTTAAAATACTAGTCGATACTAATCGATAAGAATAATTTGCATGCAACATCATATCCTTAACAGGGTACGATGTCTTATTATACTACAAGGCTATTGATCTTTGATCTGACAGTACCTTATTGTTTGTTTGTCAATCATACAGATCTGTGTTACAGATAACCTTCCTGATTTGAAACAAAGACTTTATTCTCCTGTTTCGACAAGTATAACAATACATCATTGGACAATCTCCAATCGTTAATTGAAGTACACTATCATGATCTCCTAACCTACATTATGGCAGATCACTACTGCTGCTGATGACTCTCTCTCTCTCTCTGCTCGTATTGACAGGTTTCCCAAGGATGTTTATATGATATTTGTGTGTTGTTAATGCTAATTATTTTCCATGTGTTACAGTCGGTTCCTCAGCTTATTGAAACCCAATTTTTAAAAAATCACGTTTTGCGATAGATAATATGTAAAGGGTTGAAGCATGAAATTCATGTAAGAGTTTTAAGTTAAAGATGTTCTAATAGATAAGTTTTCTAAGGAATATACTTTGTATTTTACTTTATCGATGGGTGCTTTTCTCCAGCTAACAAAATCTGGCATGGCGAAAAGGAATTTGTATCAATTGCGGCATGCTTTTGTTGCACTGTTGCTTGTATCAAAGGGTATTTGTAAATGCAAAAATATTTTATGATATTAGACCGTCTAGACACATTTCCAGAAGCACATAAATTTCCTGAAGACAACAATATTGAACCGCTGATACTGCAGCAATGTCCAAAAGGTTTAGCACTCAATTGGTTTCAGAATGCCAATTAAATAAGATCAAGTCGATCGAGACCTTGCTCGGTCTATTTCAGTTCAATTTAGGCTTGAATTTAGGGCCATCGTGGCATTTTGGAATAGGGTGTTTGAATTGGTTTTTGTTCTTTCTATGGTTATTTGGATGGTCAAGTAGGTAAGATGCGAATAGAGATCTCTAGAAAAAGTGCTAATCCAGCGAGAAGAAAGCTGTGATAAAAGACTTTTGTTTATATCTGACATTTTTTGGTTCCAGGAACGAAAGGACAGAGAAGATGAGAGACTAGTGAGGTATCCAAATGGACTCTAGAATGGCCACAATGGCAAGGAGCGCTGAGCGACTGAAATCAGTGCGAAAGCAAACGGTATTGAAAAGGAGACGAATTCCGAGGGAGGTTAAAGAAATGAAAGTAGGTGGTGTTGTTGAATTGTTTGCCAAAGTAATAATTTTGTAAAACACGAGAAGGAAATGATCCAAACTGTCATTGGAATGAGAGCTGAGGGCACAAGAGGGATATGGGAAGAAATCAGGAACGAAATGACGTAGAAGCAAATTGTGAGACTTTTGCAATGGAGAAAGCGATGCCCAATATTGTGACGAGAGTGGGAGATTGATAGTAACTGATGTGTCAATTTCCCAACCGGAAGTCAAACTCAAGTAAAGTCAATCCTGAACACAATTCAGGAACATATCCCAATGGATCATGTTCCTTATTTATAACTCAACATGACATGTTCATGGATAATAGATACGATCTATCGTTCCATTCTCTAAATTACTCACCATGTCTCACACTTGTATCTTATCCTCCCATCAGTCCACTTAGATTCACTAGTATATAAACCATCATTTTTTCCATGTAATAAACGAGATCTTTACCTGATTAATTCACAACCGTTTTATTTGAATAATTTCTCATTCTGATAAATCAGTAACCAGAAATCAAGCCAAGAGACCTGGATATTAGCGTGGAAAGAGAGATCAGCTATAGAAGGCCTACATAGACTGCGGCAGGATTCTGAGGACCATGTATCGAGAGACCTATATGAAAGGTGTGATATTGACAACAGTATGATCCGCAACCTGCAGAAAAGAAAATCAACTGGAAGAAGGAAAATGTGAGTTAATGAAAGCACAAACAAAGTTAGAGATAGCTGAGTAACGAGTTTTAAGAACTTCTTTGTGAGATTGGCATGAAGAGAAAATTTCGTGAAAAGATGCACAAGTTGATGAAAGAAGAAAAGTCAGGTATAAAATAGGCATAATTCGTCGCAAAAGTGATTTGGAAGCCAAGTTGAACAAAATCGGGCTGATAGGATCACCTTTCTTGAGGCCTCGACGACGTGAAACGGGAGTACACAAGAAGCTATTATCATTAATGACTATGTGAGTATTGAAGAAGATGTGCGAGATGCTGTGGAACAAGGCAACAGGGAATCCAAAATGCAAGAGCACAGCTCGGAGACAATCAGGATGAGCACAATCATAGGTTCGAAAACAAGCTGATTCTGGATGAATGAGTGACTTTGGCGTATTTCATGATGAGCTTCACCAGCATACTATTATTCGTAATAAAGCGACCACAAACATCGCCCGTTTGAAATATCTTGATGAGGAATGAGGCTCTTTTCGATCATTCGAGCGCTGAAAATGTGGGTGAATAACTCTGTTAGTGTGTTGATCAATGTAATTATCAACGGCGACAGACGAGGCCAAATCATTTAATAGCAGAATGTAAGCGATGCAGGATTGAGAAACTCCAAGTTGGAAGGTAGTAAGTGATGGCGTGAAGCCATTGACAAAGTATTTATCAATAGACTTTGGCCAAGACAGAGGAGCCTGACAATTTCAATACGTTAATGCATTTGAGTAGATGTAATTGAAATCACCGAAAATGATTGGGCGTAAACGAGACTAAGAAAATACAAAGTTACAGCCTGTGAGCATGGCAGAAAAAAGGCATATCGTTCAGATCAGAAGGCAGCAAAGTACACGATCGTTATGATATAAAACAATTCAGATGCGTCAAAAGTATGTGTTATCATAAGTACAAAGAGCATGCGTTTTTTCAAGTTAGAGCGAACCGAGAGAACGAGTCCTTAAAATATCGAATAAATTGACTAAGAGCGATAGACGCAGCTGTCTCCACTAGGTCTCAACAGTTGAGAGATCCAATGTTCAGTTTAACAAAATAGATGGTGTAGGATGCCACACTTTTCTGAGGTCCCCTGAGAAACTGCACGTTTCTTGCCAAATGGAGATAATGGATTTTCGTTGCGACGAAGACGTGCACGACATACGAAGCCAGGCTCTCCATTTATTTCGATAATGCTGTTATATCGCAACTACCTAATGAGAATATAAAGCTTCTGTCGTAGATAGCTCACTGTGCTATCAGATATAATAAATCTATTCTTTGGATTTCATACAAAAACTTTGAGGTAAAATATAAGGAATTACTAGCGAGATGTAATGCGACATCACAAGTTTTCATCATTACTGCTGCAAGTTACATAAATGGTGTAAATACCTCTTGGCAAAAACAAAGGGACCAGGGAATATATGAAAAACGAAGCAAGCATCGGATAGGGTATTATATATAATATACAGCGCAACTTTTTTTGGATTCTCAATATGTTTTTATTGTTGCTAATGTGCTATGATCAAGCCATTCAGTTTGTTTGGCGAACACTCTGAGTCCAAATTACAAGAGTTTTTATAGTGGGAACCTGATTGTCAAATAACTCGAGTTTACAGTGGGAACCTAGTTGTTCAAATAACTTTTGTTATCAAGCAGCTTATTGGCTAATATCCGATCAGGTTCCCATTTAGCTGGGAACCCAAATTTATTTGGGAACCTACTTTTTTACATTCGATAATGATAACTTGCAGCACTTGCTTCTGCTGCTCTACATGGCTTACGTTGTAGACGCTATACGGTATTGTTTAGTATAAATCGCGAAATGTATACCATCACATGTGTATCAGTGCTAAATACTTGGTAGTCTTCATTACAACATACAGTAAATATTACTTGCAAAGCTTAGCTGTTGTGCTGCTAATCGCTTTCTCTGGCAGTCTTTATATTTTAGTCCACGCATGACACTAGCAGTTTGATGGGACGCGAGAAATGAAAATGACCCAGTGTGTGTGATTGAAATGAGAGCAGAGGGCGCAAGCAGGAGACAGAAAGAAGGCAGAAATAAAACAGTGTAATAGCAATTCGCAAGGAATTTTGTGACGGAGGATCAGTTGCCCTGGGCCAGCACAAAGAGCGATATGATTTTGTAGAGAATTCAGTTCAATGATGCCCAGTGCCGTTGGAAAAACATATATATTGATAAACGAAATAAACAACGTGGTATGGACCACAGTATGATCATCTACTGGCAGAAAGATAATAGCTTGAGACAATTCAGTTTACCCAGTGCCAAGTACCATTTTGCAAAATTGAAATAAACAGAGAATTCAAAAGATTGCTTTATTGGACAAAGGCAGAGATCTTGATTAGTGTTCGTAATGTAAGACTGAGCAAGTAAGCCGTATTGGGATTAGACGAAGAAATCGTATCGATATTAGTGATATGGTCCATTTGTTCTTTATGGTGGATTTCTTTTGGAGAGCACAGTCTACGAGAGCATAATCCATGGAATGACAGTATCTGCAATACGAGAGCATTGCAGCCCATGTTGCCAAAACTAGAACATTATTCTGTATATCAAACAATTTGCGAGAAAAATTTATCGGGTAGTAAGACCAATCCATGGCATCATAGTTGAAGCTAATTATGGCTATCCTCAACGGCTAATCTTCAATCACATCAGAGTTAAAGACATTCTTGCTGTCCAAATTCTGAGATATTTCAATGCCAATAGAGTGAGCAACTGTGCCCATCAAAAAGGGACGAGTTAATTTGTTCGCAAAATAATTGATTGCGTAGGTGAGTTGATCTAGTTCAACAATATGATGCTGATTGAAGGGAAGCTTGGACGTGACACTCGAGTTCTTGTGGGAACCTCCTGAGATGACTTCAGGTCATGATTTTTTGCGTAAGAAGCTTATCCTGTGTAGCCGAGCTTTGTAGTAAGCTTGAAGTGGGGAAGTCAAGCTTAGTGTGGCTGAACGTGATTTAGACTAGCCCAGGGAGTGTCTGGTTAAATGACATTTGGAAAACATTAAAGCAAATATCAAACATTTTTAATCAATGGTGTTTACTGCAGATTATTGAGCGTAATAGATATGACAGATATCTATTTATACATGTGAACATTTAATATAATAAATCTATATCATTAGATATCTATTACAGAAATGCACGAATGAATAGAAGCTACAATTCTCGCCAACATTTTCCACCAGTTTTCAGAAAGACTCTTTTAAATCAAGAAAAGATATCCGCCAAAAGCAAAAGATGGTAGGCTACATATATTCAATACAATGGATCAAAATGACACTGACTAAAGACATGTTTAATATTTAGACTTATTTGAAGTGTAGCTGAGATGACATCTGAATCCAGGTCGTAAAATTTATAGATTACATCAAGACAAGAGCGTCAGTTCGAAGCATTCCGTACGAGAACTTTATTCGTAACAAAAATCCGTGGTTTTTTCCCCCAACCTGCGAGCTGCCTTACTGAAGCCTCACAAAAGCTCGAGCTGTATGCCAACTACTTGCAAATAATGCTGAAACAAAAGTATATTTCATAAATATTAATTGATAGTAAAAAGGAAGGTTTTAGGATAAGCAAAAGATCTCTGTAATGATAATAAACGCTTGGAAGCAGCAAAGGAGCAACGAGGAAAAGCGAAAGAAAAGAAATGTAGGGTAAAAACAAATTAAATGATATGTGGTAAATTAAAAACAAGCATTGTAAGAAAAGGTTGTATCTCGACGCATCCATCGTAAAACGATTACTGTATCAATTAATTGCAGAGAAACCAAGATACAAGTTTATGGGTTATTCGTTTTAGCATAGCAACAAATCGTGTATATAATACGAAGATCCAGAAATACAACTTTCCCTTTTTGCATGTAGCTCCATACCAAGATCTGCTGTCTCGGGATGCTCGCAATGATAGGCGAGCTTGGTTGCATTTTTACGCACGGATGGATTTTCACAGCAACCAACTTGATGAATAGCGCAATCCAATTATAACGCTTGCAAGGTCACTACATAAACTCTAATGTAACACGAAAATGTAGCATGTTCAGCATCAACTCCTAGCAGTTGTCATCAATGATGAGGGGCATGTAATATCTCGTAAAAAAAAAAAAAAAAAAAAAAGAGTGATCATGTCACACTAAAGATGCCATTTCTTCCACAGTCTTATTATGATTTATATGTTACTCACAATGTTATTGTGATTTATATGTTACTCTCAATTAATCCAACTAAAAATCAGCAACTGTTTAGGGGGGGGGGGGAAGGAGGAGATGCCACCGACGTGTTTATTTTGTCAATCGATTTTTTTTTCGCTCTTCTTCTTTTTTTTTTCTTTTTGTTCATCTGAAAAAACACCATGTTGGATGATTTGAAGATCTGTCGAACTCATTATCTCTTCCCGTTACTCAGCTGTTTTACTTTGATGTCGTCTGCTGCTGCTGCTTATTATCTAAAAAAGAAGCAAACAAAAATTTCATTCTTAAGAAACTACAAGGGCAACCGTACAGAGCAAATACCGTCTCCACCAAACAAGTTTCCAATTATAGGTAAATATAGAAGGAGGGGGAGGGGGAAAGGGAGGGGGAGGGGATTTTAAGGTTGGATTGGAGAGAGGAAGAAGGGATTAAAGAGATAGCTGGTTCGAATCGAGTAAATTGAAGGGTTTCTTAATTTTTTTTTTTTTTTTGCAAACACAGGGCACCTACTATCGCTAGGCAAGGTGCCTTCAAAACAAGTTTCAATATGGCACAAAGAAATAGGTATAAAGCAAATCAGATTTATTTGGGTTTTTAATTTATCAACAAAAATCAGGGCCGTTATACCAACTGCAGTTGGGAAATCAGATTTGGATAATGATAGCAGACCCAACCATTGCTCATGAGATTTTCGTCAGACAAGGCAGTAAGTCGTCATCCCGGCCATATCATACATTTGCAGTAAAGATTTATGGTCGAAACAACAAGTAAAGAGTCGCAACCAATATCAAAAAGTTTGCATAATTAACCGTAAATTCGTAGAGGCATTATTTTTACAAGCTATAGCCCTAAATGGAAATGTGAACGAAAAGCTGGTATGAGAGACCGATTTGCATTACTATGGTAAATGACAGAAAAACACTAACCATATTAAAACCAGCCACAGCCGTTCTCAGCCCTAAATCTGTTGATCGATTTGGTGAAATCTTAGAATTCGAAGCAGATTCTTTTATAGAGCGAATTGCTCAAGACAACGAAAAGCAAACTTACATCAACCCGTACGAGAATTTGCAATTATGCTCACTCAATATCATTACTACAACGTGTTTAGCGATCAGATTTGACAGTATCTCAGATCCAATATTTCAGAAAATTGCGCGATTCGTACATGGCTCTATGATATATGCTAGCATGGCAGGCGACATTGGCTCGTTTTTTCCTGGTTCAGCGTGGTTAGATACAGTGACGAGAAAACAAAAAGAAATGGAGGATTTTGTACACGAATATAGAGATGTAGTCTATGAGAAATTAGTATCCAATGCATTAAACGGAGATGCGGAATGCTTGGTAAAGAATTTATACCAAATGATGGATGAAATGAAGTTGGATGAGGATGACATTTTAGTGTTCATGAGTAAATATAAGGGTTAGTAGCATTTGAAGGGCAAATTTCTGATCCATTAATAGGCGATTTTATCGGGGCAGGAGCAGATACAATTGCAGTGTCTTTGTATTGGACATTTGCCATTTTATCACAAAAAATGGATGTTCAGGAAAGAGTTATACAAGAATTAGACGACTGGAGAAAAAGGCATGGCAATACAAATGAATTTCCTCAGTTTAATGAGCACCGGGATGAATTTCCATACACCATGTGTGTCCAAAAGGAAATTATGCGTTTTCGACCAACAACAAACTTTGGTATTCCTCATTCAGCCTCCGAAGATAGTAAATTTATGGGTTAGATTTGCAAAATTTGTCTATTGAATTAACGATTCTATGCATATAGTTATTGTAGGAAATTATGTCATTCCAAAAGGTGCTATACTCGTTAGTAGCATGGCAGCTATGCATATGAACCCCAATTTCTATGATCAACCAGAAGTATTTAACCCTGATAGATTCATGAGCAATACGCAACGCATGTCAAAAGCAGCCCACTGTAAGCCATCCGAAAGAGATCATTTTGGGTTTGGTTGGGGCAAGCGAATTTGCCCTGGAATACATTTGGTGAGTAGAAACTTCCACAAATGCTCTCTTTCGTCACTAAATATATATATAAATATGTATACAATTGATATAGGCTGAAGTCGAGATATTCAATATTTATGTGCGATTGTTTACAAGGTTTAAGATTGAGCCAGAAATAGATGCATCAGGAACTCCAGTCTTTATTGATTTAAACGATTTCGAGGACTATGGAATCGTAGCGAAACCGTTGCCTTTCAAAGTGAGGTTAGCTCCTCGTGAAGTGAAGTGATTTAAGATTATATCGTAGTATTTCGTGTGTATGTCTTTGCACAACTTTTAAAATTATTTCTAATGTATAATCTCTATTTCACTTTTTGTTGACTTTGTTTGTTTTGACTGAAATCGAATGAAACACCATTTTCCAACCTTTCTGCAGTAGAAGGGTGTAAAATGCAGGACATATATATAAGCTGAATTCATAAAGACTTGAATCAAAGACTCCAAAAAGGGGCGGACTTTTTCTACATACAATAAAATATGATTTAGAAAAAAAAAAAGAAGAAAGCCAAATGCATAAAATCAGAGAATTACATGAGCAAGTAAATTATCACGCAACACTGTATATAAATTTACATTAAATTAACAGGCCGGGAAAAATTGTCAACTTGGACATCGGCTAAGAGTATCACAGAATGGAATAATAAATCATGGCGAAAAAAGAACGGAAGCAATCCTCAATGACACATCGCCAATGGTATTTTCAAAAGCGTTGTGAACGCAGCGCTGAGCACTACTAGAACAACCTCATTTAGTTCATCTCTGGAGAACCAATGGAATGATCCTCAACGAAAGCATCGAACAAACCTCTGACCAATAGACTATTACAGGACAGTATTAGGATCGGCTTTATTTATAAGGTATGGTACAAGATATTAGGAGATATTGTATAAATAATATAGTAGTAGCAGGACGGAAGGAGAGCTAAAGTTTAATTAGCATCTCTGTAATATGTTTATGTGCATATGGGTCTAATTGTGAAGTGAAATAATTCCATTCATCTTCGCTTGTCATGTTTCGAAGGCCTGTTACAATCTACGTAATCCATGTTAAACAAGCTATTGATAAAATACACAAAGCTTACATCATTCAGTTCTTTTAATAATGCCTTGGATGGTGTATTTAGAACAGAAATAGCGACCAGAAGCAAATATAGTTCCTATCAGCAGCTTTTTAGCGTATGTGTGAGGATTCACATGCACCGAATGTTTACCTCTTGTGCGTCCTGTGCATTAAACTTTATTACAACACACAGACCTCGAAAAGCTGAATCTTTCTCATCTCCCTCTCGGACCGATAACGATTTCTCTAACCACGGTTTTACAAATGACCGCAAGTAAGGTGCTACATGTTGAGGACAGGCTAAACCCAAACGGCCCAGTGCAATCATGGCGTTCTCGTGAATAGAAGCATGGGCTTGTGGATGAGCTAAAAGAGGTATGAATACATCCATTAAACCTCGCACATAGGGTTGTGTGCCGCTTCCCAGACGCATGACTATTTCCCCCACAGCCCAAAGTGCATTATTGTAGACAGAAAAAGAGATTAAATAATTTCCGTTTCGTAGGATCTGTGTTGATTCTACAAGCATGTCGTGTAGGAAGGGAACTAGAAGCTTGAAGCAGGCAATAGCAATATCACCTATCAGGGCAAATGTAGATTGCAGCACTTCAGACACAGGATCCTTATATATGATATGGCATGAAAATAGGTTAGTATATAAGGATACAAAGAATATGCTGGCTTACATGGATACATTGCTGCAAAAGAGCTATTAAGGGGGGATTTGTCTGTGCAATCAACGGTTCAATTGCAGGGCCTAGACCTTGCACTATGCCAGACAATAGGTCTAATGCCGCTATCAAAAATTCGACATTAGGAGGTATCATTTTATCTGGATACTGGTCTGCAAGTATCTGTTCCTGCAAAGTCGAGGATATAAGTTTCACGCATCTCGACAAGACAGGCTCGACATATTGAATAAACCCGGGACCCAAAGCAGCTGTTATATTTGATAGGCACTAAGGAAAGAGTGTAAACAATCATGTGTGTGTTTGTGCCTCCATGAATGCTTACCTCTAATAAAGGAAATAAATCAGTATCTTTGTCAGACAACTCATTCCATTTGTTTATCAAGGGAGGCATCAGTAGATAGATGAACTGTGGTTGGTTTAGTTCAGGCCCTACAGCATCTGCTACTGTACCCAGAGCATCATACAGAATCAGTCTATTTTTCCGGCGATACAAAGCGAAAGCACTGTTCATTTGTGTAAGTATTGGATATATATATGGTACAAGCCGAACGGAGGCAATTTCTCCCAGGATGATAAAGGCTGTACAAGCTGATTCTTGTACTCTTTGGTTGGGATCCAGCAGCCTTTTCAGCAGCTGAGATAGCACGGGTTCAAAGTACCGTTTGCGACTTTCCTCATTCGCATTGTGCTGCTCAGCTAACCAATTGGAAAAACGGCTTATTGCCCAACATGAGATAGATCTAACCAGAGGCTGCGATGTTTTCTCGTTAAAAACTGTGGGGTAGTATATAAAAATAGCCATGTACCTTTGGATCTTCCATGCAAGTCAATAAATATGGCACCAATCTGTGCAAATGATGGCTGATCACTTGGATGCCTCCTAATGAATAGTTAGAGCAGGTTGCTTATGTACGATGAACTACATTTACCTTCAGCCGCTGCACCAAGAGCCAGGATGCCACTTTCTCTCACCAGCCAATTTTCATTGATCAAGGTTTCATTTAATAAGCGATGCAGCAAAACCGGCGCAATATCATCACCAAACGATATTGATAGCGCCTCGAGGGCTGCTGCACTGCACTTTCGAAGTGAATCTTCCGAGTAAAAGTCTTCGTCGTCGAAATCTTCCTGAATTTCATTGTCTGAAATGCCACTGTCATTGCCGTCATTGCTGCTAATTTCTTCAATCCCTTCTTCGCCGCCCTCTTCTGATGAAGATGAAGACACGGATTCTTCCTCAAGATCACTCAATTCATCACGGCCATCGTCAACTTGTGTGGCTGCTGGTGCAGTAGGATGGTCGGGTTGATTTTTTGGTCTATAATATCTAGGCTGTATAGATTGGTCTTCCAAGATTTTTAATTTATTAATACAAGCTGCTGCTGCTGTTTCTATGTGATGATCATGGCCGATATCTAACAGATCAGCATCCGAGTAGACCATCAATTCTAGCAAATGCGCAGTTAATTTTGGCAGATGAGTTACTAGTTCTTGGCGGTAACAGTTGCTTTGAGCATATTGTATCCAAAAATCACAGGCGCTAAGCGAAATCTGCGGGTCTCGATCTGAAGTTGTTTTGACCATGTATTCAATAATTTGACAAAGATTAGGCTCCAAGCTGTGTGGAAAAGCCTCTAAAATAACGGCTAATATTCTGCTTAATTCTTGTCTCACGAGAGGGTCGGCATCAGCTATTCTTGTGTATAACGCTGCTAAAATAGAATCCAGCTGCAGCACAAATGAAGCCGGTTTTAATAGCACAAATTGGCTGGTGGCGTGAATAGCTTGCACTCGCAATGTCGGGTCGGGATTGGTGTAAAACTCGATCAGCTTTGGTATGAGGTCTTCTAATGGGTGGATGCCGCTGATTTCTTGGTCCAATTCGCAAGCAGCGTCTTCGCATATCATTGTTATTGTATCAAATGCCATCTATATTTAAATGATTTACAAGTTAATTGAGGATAATGTCAGATGCATCTGTAAATATAGTCTACATGAAGAACAGTTGCTGGCTGTTGGGTATCTAATTTGCCAATTAATATTCGAATGACTTGTATCCAGTTATGCACTTGGCCGCTTCGAACAATGGCAGCGATAACACAAGACACAGTTTTTGCAATAGCTGGCTGGGGAGATTCAATAATGTCGATACAGCATTGTTTGACATAATCCAGAACGGTCAATGGTATAGTGTTGAAATGGTTTTTGATGTTGTTTTTCAATTGCAATCCTGCGATTGTTCGTGTATCCGTATCTCCACTGCTTAGCTTTGTCAGTATGTAGGCCAAATATGAATTGTAATCTGGGTACTCATTAAATAATGAAAGACGCTTTTTTTTTTTTT
>MU619356.1:12440-42906 GCA_025201805.1 Parasitella parasitica | reverse complement strand
AATTCGGGTAAAAAAAAAAAAAAAAAGTAAAAAGAGAACGGATTGTGATATCAAATGTAGGCGTTTATTAAATAAATATATAGATGGTGTAAAAATGCAATGGAGTAGTTGTAGTTTTAGTAATGTAAAGTAGTTTTTGTCTAGTTTTTTTTTAATTTTTGTTCAGATGTGTTTTGAGCGAAAAAAAAAGCCAAGAGAGATCATTGCTTGATTTACTTGGATTTGGTATAGAAAATCACATCGTTCTTGCATTCTTGTGCATATGCAAGAGCAGCAGAAGCACCAACAACAGAGAAGACCATCTTCTTGGTAGCGACAATACGAGCAATTTGAGAGAGCATGTTTGTACGAGTTTTGGAAGGAATGAAAGGATGTATAATAATAGAATGAAATGAAAAAAAAAAATGAAAAAACCTGGCCCTTTTTATACCGCCTTGAAAGCTTATGATAATCTCTTTTATCATCCCGGGGAGACATTTCCTAAAACGTGTGTGAGTCAGGCCTTCAAGCTTTTACCAATCAGCCATTGCAAATGACTAAAATTTTATGGGCATGCATTCAAACCCAATACAAAAACTACGTGCTTCTTTATTTATTTATTTCAACAAACATGCACCTACGAAAGCGCTAAAAAATATCACGGGATGATAGCGAGACACATTTAATCGCGATGTTTTCTCACTTCTCCCTCTTTTTCTATCGTTTTTCTTTCTTTTTTGCTTATCAGATATAATCTCCACACCTCTTCTGCCTCTTCTCGCTCTGCTTATTTTAATCCCCGTTCTATTGTTGTCTAACCATCATGATGCTTTTTGGGAGAAACAATACTGATTTGGCATCGATACACAATTTTTATGTATCTGCCGGCTCAGGCAATCCAGATAAACCAATCGCCTATGGGCCTGGATCCATTATCAATGGTAAAGAAAAACAAACAGCAAAAATCAGGGGGGGGGGATAAAGATACTGATATAGCTATCGCGTACTGTGTAGGGTCGTTGATGATTACAAACGACAAGGCTTTATCTGCTAAAGATATACGTGTTATATTCAAATGCGAAGAGGTGGACAGCTCCAAGAAAGTAAAGACAAACATATTCTCTGTAGAAACCGTGCTTTGGGGAAACGCCAGCGAACCCGACATGAAATCAGAGCTACCATCGGGAAGCCACATGTACCTGTTTGCCATTCGTTTACCCCAGGTCAACTATCCGCCTTCCATGCACGATTCGCATTTTGGGCATCGTATTGGCTACACTTTGCAAGGCGTGATTGACCTCGCCTCTGAACCTCATTTTACAGCCACTGTTCCCGTCATCTATCTGCCTTTGGTTACCACCAATCTGCCAACCTCAGAGATGACCCAGGTCTTTGAAAAGGAAGACAAAAAGATCAAGGTCACTGCAAAATTGATCAAGCCAGCCTACTGCCCAGGTTTGTAGAATATGTTTTGTATTATTTTTGCCATGTTTTCTCACACACTAGCCGTGCGCTAGGCGATCTCTGCACCGTCAAGATCACCACCAACAATAATTCAGACACAAAGATTAGCAGCGTTCAGGTGCAATTGCTTGCAGTGGCCACCACGCTGAATCCGAGTCAGTCCGCCACCGCTCAAAATGAGCATATCCACAAGCAGTACAGTATTCTGTCCGAGTCCTTTTACGTGTCCATTGCAAAGCAGGCTCGTGATCAGCAAGACATTTTAAAATTCCATATACCCTCCAATCTCGTCCCTACGTTCACCAACAAGATGGGCAAGTACATTGACATTGCGTATCGAGTTGAAATCACTTTTCCCAATCAGAATAGCGGCCTCTTTTCCAGCCAGCAGCACCTCGATACCATCACACTGCCCATCACCGTTGCTACGGTACCTCCTTCTTATCCCGTTCAAATCGCCATCCATGAGGCTACTCTACAGGACGAGTTGCCTTCGTTTGTTCCTAATATAGAATCGCCTCTGCCAAGTCCTGTGCATTATCCTGCCGACCGTGCCTATTCTGTGTCACCTTCCAACTCTTTTCAGATGTCTAACGATCATATGGATATTTCAGAGGAGGATGCTGCTTTTGTTTTGAACCAAAACGAGAGCCAAATTGACGCTTCTGGCTATCTTATGGTGCCTGGTGGCCCCTCTGTTACGGCTCGACGTGAATCCGCTACGTCGGATATGTCGGAATCTGCTACTTTGACTGCATAATCATAATGGCCTACGGTAGTAAAAATACCGTAACATGATTAAAAAACTGCTTCTTGATGATATAATTGAAAACACACTAATAAACCCCCCCCCATCATTTTGTGATATGTCACATTGAAAAAATCTCGTAATATTCTACCTATGCATGATTTCTGTTGATACTGTCGGCAACACCATGTAGGTAAAAGGGCGTGGCATTCATATCCCCCCCCCAGAGTGTATCCTATATAATCAGCTAGCTCTGTGTAGCTCTCCAAGTAGGCTTTTGAAATTCTGGTATGGTCAATTTTTCCATGAAATGATCCAAAGCAGCACTAACCACCTTGAGATTGAGATTTTCATGTGCTCTCCAGCAAATACTGCCTTGTTGTGGCATCAAATACCAGTAGCTATATATTCTGTGCACACTGTTTTCATTTCTTGCATCGGTTTTCTCTGTTTCAACGGCAATTGTTTGTGCAATATAGATATCAAGTAAAAAAAATTGATTTAATGGCAAAAACGGCCCTCTGAAGTTTGGGGCAATCTATTTGGTGTCTTGCTAAAGAGACAACTGCAAACATTGGTCAAGACATCCTGTGCAGAACAGTGTCGCAAACTTCATCCATCATCCATCAAACTTTAAAAAAAAACTACCCCTTTTCTCTATGTATAATTTTTTTTTATTCATTTTAGCCAATGGATTTATAAGCCTGCCATCTTCTTCTCAATAGCTTGATCGATGCTTTCCACAGAGTTTGCAAACTGCACTTTCTTCAAATTACGGACAAGTGCTTTTGGCAAGCCGAGTTCCTCGACTTTGTTGGGTTCGAGCATGTCTTTGACGGATATCTTTTGTGTCTCTGAGAATCTGCGTGCAAGTGTGCTGGTTACCATTTCCCTCAATGTGTCTGAAGGCCCATCGACATATTCGATAATGGCCATAGGCGCATTATCTCCGTAGCGTTTGCCGACTCTTTGAATGCGAGTATAACCGCCTTGTCTAGTGGCGAAACGAGGAGCAAGTTCCTCGAATAATTTAGGAATCGTGATATCACGGCTCTAGAAATCAGCAAAGAAAGAGAGAGAGGGGTGGGATGGGGGGGAGGGGTTTAGACAACGAACATGTGATAGATGTGGACAGATGCTTACATTGAGATAGGCCAGTGCTTGTCTCTTTGCGTCGACATCACCCTTCTTACCCAGGGTGATCATAGAATCGGCAAGAGGCTGGATGGTTTTTGCCTTGGCAACAGTGGTTTCGATTCGGCCATGTTCAACAAGCGAAGAAACCAGGTTTCTAAGCAGCGAGTTTCTGTGTCCAGACGTACGATTGAGACGACGCAAGTGCTTGCCGTGATGCATTATTGTTGTATGTAAAAATAAAAAATAAAAAAAATAGAGAAAACGTCAAAATGACCCTGGGTTGTAATTTGCTGTTATCATAAAAGCCCCCCCCCCCCCCTCCCCTCCTCTTCCCTCCGCTCACTCGTTTGCTGGCTTCCTCAGACACATGGTTTTCCAATTGTCGAATGTGACTAGGAAGCCTTCCTGGGAGTGGGGGGGGGGGGGTTGATGAATGCTTCCCGAATCTATTAAAATGCACTTGATTCGTAAACAATGCTGGCGAAAAGTATATTGCGTACACACTCGACTCTTTTATCGAGGACGTCTCTAGTAAAACGTACATTTCTGTAGCTGCGCATGCCGCTGGATGGATGACTAACACTTTGTTTGCTAGCGGTGGCAGCTCGTTCTTTTGCTAGCTCACCAGCGTCTCGCTTTCAAGAAAAGGATGAGCTCCACAAGGGAGACCATTACAGTCCTGTGCCTGGCCGCAGCTTGCTTGAGCTGGAGGGCCCCGAAACAGCAAAGTTTCTGCAAGGTCTGATTACAAACCACATGCCCAAGATCTCCCCTGGAGGCGATGGATTTTATGCTGCGTTCTTGACACCTCCCGTAAGCAGCAGCCATTGCTAGTGAGCCGCATTGCGACTTTTTGCCTACTCATGTCACTTGAAAAAATATAGGGCCGCATGCTGTATGACACATTCATCTACCCTGTCAATGTAGGCGTCAATTTCCCACATCCAAAGTACATCATCGACTGTCCCAGCGCTTCAAAGACGTCATTTTTGCGCCACCTCAAACGATACATTCTGCGAGCCAAGGTCAAAGTGAGAGACTGTTCCGAGGAATACAAACTATGGCACGTTTGGGGCCCTGCGCTCAACAAGGAAGACCCTGCCTTGGTCAAGAAGGAAAAGCGGTTTTCCGATATTGGCTGCATGGACCCTAGAATCCCTGGGTTTGGGTATCGAGCCGTTTTAGCAACGAACCAGGATATCCAGCATATCCTGCCCGCATCAGGCCATTTCGAGGCGTTGGGTGCCGAGGAGTACACCATCCGTCGTATGCTCCAAGGACTGCCTGAGGGACCCGACGATTTATGGCCTGAGGCTTCGCTGCCGCTGGAATCGAATTTCGATTACATGAATGCAGTGGATTTCCGCAAGGGATGCTACGTGGGGCAGGAACTGACAATTCGCACGTTCCACACTGGCGTTGTCCGTAAGCGAATTGTGCCTGTACAAGTGTACACCAAGGATGAAGCGTGAGTGTTGCTGCCAGGGCTTGGCTGCGTTCTACGTTTAGATATTCATGTATTATGTCTCTTTTTTTTTTAGGGTTCCTGCGGTCCAGGGAGTTGATCGTAGTGTCACTTGGCCGTCTGTGCTTGAGCCACAAACAGACATTAAACTGGTGGAGGGCACTAGTAAGAGAGGCGTAGGCAAATTCTGTTCTGGCGTTCACAACATTGGGTTGGCATTGATGAGACTGGAACACATCCAAAACGACGAAAAGCTGTTTGCATCGGCCAATGATGAATCTGTCCGCATACAGCCTTTCTTGCCCGAATGGTGGCGGGCCAAGGAAGATCTGCAATAGCTGCATTTGAAACCAACGGTTGTTTTATATTATAAAAATTTTTATTTCTTAAAAAAAAAACTTTTTTTTTTTTTTTGTTTTTTTTTTTTTTTTCTCTATTTGTTACAAAATGGGTAAAAAAAGCTCTGAAGATTATAGCAGCCGTTCGTCTAGGCCGCATAGCCATAAGGGCGCTAGCACCAAAAGCCACGGAAAGTCTCAGTAGGTATACCTCCAGCACATGCCTGGCAAACCTGGATTTAACATCATCATGTCAAGTTCTAGCAAAAGTTCGCGGTATGACAGATATGCTGACGCTAGCTTAATTGCTCCCGGGATAGACGAGGAACATGGACAAGGTAACTCCAATTATTGCATGCATTAGCAAGCATCGGCTAATGTGGGATGGCAGTTGAGGAAGGTCATGTTTCTAGCATTCCTATGCCTGTTGCTATGTGGGATTTCAAGCATTGCGATCCCAAGAGATGTTCAGGTGTAAAATTAGCTCGATGTGCTATGCTGAATACACTGAAACTGACACAGCGTTTCCGTGGCATTGTGGCGAGGTAAGAATCAGTACATTGAGTGTGTGTGTGTGTGTGTGTGTGTGTGTGTGTGTGTCAAACTACGTGCTCACTGTAAGACAAGTCCAATAGGCGAAAAGGTCGTTTCGCCAGCTGATCGCAAGATAGTTGAACTATACGGCGCTGGTGTTGTAGACTGTTCGTGGGCCCGTGTAGACGAAGTCCCATTCTCCAAAATCAAAGGACCCACAGATCGATTACTGCCTTATTTAGTGGCGACGAATCCGGTAAACTATGGCAAACCTTGGAAATTGAACTGCGCAGAGGCATTGGCAGCCATTTTTTACATTACTGGATATCCTGAACACGGCGAGGCGTTGTTGGGCAAGTTTAAATGGGGACATGCATTCAGAAAAGTCAACGGCGGGTTACTGTCGAGATATTCCAAGTGCAGAGACGCAGCCCAAGTGCTTGAAGTCCAGAACGAATACCTGAAAAAATTAGAGCAAGACGAGCGCATTAAAAAGGAGAAAGCTCTCGCTCCACAAGAGGGGGATAGTGATGATGACGACTTGTTCAAAAACCATAACCGCGACAATGCTTTCGCTGCGTTTGATGACGAAGAGGATGAGGATTCAGAAGAGGAGGGCGAGTCAGAAGAGGAGGGAGAGTCAGAAGAGGAGGATGACGATTCAGAGGACATGGATGACACCTCTGGAAAAGAGACATCTAGCCAAGGGGACAATGTAGACTTGATTACGGATAGTCTAGGAAATACCTACATTCGTAATAATCACTAATTACGCACAAAAACAAATAAACAAACATTCAACTAATCTCTCACACACACGCACACATTGTTTGGAATATGGAATATTTTATTTGCATGCAAATTTATAACTTGGACTTGTCGCCAGCAAGTTGCTTGAAGACGGTGTCGAGCTTAGTGGCCAGCATCATTTGACCCTTAATCTTGAGCTTACCAGACATGTAGGCCTTTTGGCCGTTTAATTTACCAGAGGCCAAGTCGACAAAATCGGCATCGTTGATGGAAATAATAGCATCAGCCTTGTTGGGTCCCTTTCCCTTGATAACGGATCCTCCCTTCTTGAGGTCAACTGTAAAAGTCTCTGTCTTGCCGTCACCATTCTTCACAACAAACTCAAAGATACCATTGACCTGCTTGATCAGCTTAGCTTTGCCGTCAGCAGGGAGAGTGTCGACTGATTGTTTGAGGGCAGCAAAGACTTCAGAGCTTTTGAAACCAGCAGTTTTGATATCAGACATTTTGTATGTTTTTATATTTCGACGGTGAAAAGAAGAAACAAGAAAAAAAAACGCAAAAGAAAACAAGCGCGTGCTATTTAAATGCAATAATCAAAACTTTCACATGTTTATGCCAAAGGAACGGCATTTCAATCGTAGCCCTTTCTTTTGGTTCTTGTTGGGAGCATGGGAAACTGCACGTATCGAGGGGTTTTTGGCACATGAAAACGATCCGTAGTTTATTAAACTCGTTCAGCAATCCAAATAGCGGTTTTGCACCCTTGCATAATGACACCCTTCAGAACTGAATGGAAAGGCGCCAACTGGGCATCATGCGCAACAGCAATGTCATGGTGCTCCAGCTCTTCGTCCCTAAACTGAGCTACCGTCTATATGAAAAAAAAAGAAAAAAAAAAAAAAAAAATAGCCGTTAACATTGTTTTTGCTGCTGCTGTCATCGGCTTGAATTCTTCTTACCTTGCTGAGGTCAGCTATATCTTGATTAGGCTCCTTCATTGCTACCAGTTCCCTTAATTGATCGTCGTAATGGTTGCCAATCACCGTTTCGACAGCTTCGGTGCATGCCATAGCTGCCTCTTTACCCATCAGAGCCGTGCCAGCACCCACAAGATAGCCAGCAGCTTCCCATACGGGCCTCAATAAACTTGGCCTCACCCGATGCTGGCCAACCAGGTGATCAAAGCGAGCTAGATGCTCCTTTTCCTGGTCCCACATTTCTTGCAAGATAGGTCTCAGGTGCTTGTCGTTGCCCAGCACTGCTATTTGGCCTTTGTATATGTAATAGGCGCCCACTTCGCCCGCTTGGTCCACACGGATCATAGGATCCAGATAGGCACGCTCCTCATCCGTCAGCTTGCGATTGCTAAGCGGCTGGTCATTGCCGGTGTAATTGTATAATGTGCGTTTGAATATCTGTTCGGTATGGCGTGAAAGCTGTCTGCTGGTAGTTCGTAGCATGGTAGAATGGGATTTTGAAAAAAAAAAAAAAAAAAATGATGTATTTATTTTCAATCTGATAAACACCCCTCCCCTTTGCTTAATTTTTTTGCGCCCAGGCGTTCATCGCGGAGTCGATTTGTCCTGTTGCTATGATACCGTATAATATCACACCAATGCAGCTAAATACAGTTTTCAAATGGACCTTGTATGCCCGTAATTTAGTAATAGTAAATGGATATGGTACATGGTACATGGTCTGCAGCTCCTACCAATCAGATGACAAGAGAGAGAGAGAGTAATAGTGTTATAGCGATTACTTTTGAAATTGTCAAGACTTGGAAGCTCACAGTTTATTGATACGTTTACTATTGCAGGATTTCTCAAGTGTGTTTTAATGCCACCACGTTTGCCAGGCTTCTTTATCACTATCGGGACCGTCAAACACAAAATTAATCTTCTTGACCTCTTCAAAACCTTCAGCAGTAGACGGCTCCTGCAGTTTTGATTTGAACGTACGAAAGGCAATACTACTCAACAAATCCCTCTTTTCCTCAGGCTTATGGACGGCTCTGTAGTAGTTGTTGTGCTGCGACAGCTCTTCATCGTCTCCAAAATAAAAGCACCGAACAGAGGCTTTGGCATTTTGAGCAAGTTTGATGTATAGAGCACGGGTGGCTCTTTCTGGATTCGTGTTATCAACAACAACCGACTTTTTCTGGGATAGCGCAGCTTGACACGCTGCAATGCATCTGTCTCTAGTTTTCAGAGTGTCTTGATTGATATACACGTATCCTTTAGGGACCAGGTACTTTTTCGCAAAGCTGCTCTTTCCGCTTGCAGGATATCCAACACAGACGACTACCTCGCTTTTTCCATCCTCTTGACTGACTAACGGCGTCGAGTCAGGCGTATACAATGGCACTAGAACAAAACAAAAAAGAAAAAGCAAAAAAAAAGTCAATTGATACCCTCAGCCCATGGATTTTGAAATTACATGCTGAGGCTATATGCTGCTTTGCATTAAACCCTCTCCATTGGAATTTCGCCTTGGGCTCCTTCAAGAAAAATTCCTCGGGTGTATAAAAGGCAATATTGACATTATCCGCAAATTTACGATCACCGCATGAATGGTCCTTTTTGTATCTGGGTTTCCAGCCATCGTCTCTGCCCGCAGCATCTCCCACATAGAAGCTCTGGCTTTTGTCAATAGACACATCACCGTTGTTTTGCTCCAGCCATTCCCACATACCCGTCATTGGTTTGCGGTACTTGTCTTTTTTCGTTGCAGCCATCACTAGCACTGGGGAGCTGACTTGATTCAAAATGGCTTCAATCTTGAACTGGAACCCCTTTGTCTTTTTGTCGCTGTTGAGGCCGTTCTGATTCGAAAAAATGACGATTTTATACCTAGTTTGATGGTGAACACCAGCTTATCTTGAGCGGTCTCTCTTTATGCTCTTACCCCTCATTGTACAATGCGTCAATACGTTTGGGGATAGTAGGGTCCCACCAACGCCAATCGTTCTCATCCTTTGCAAAGACACGCCCGCTTTTCGTTGAAATAAGCGTACCATCCTAGCAAGACAGCGGCGTCAGTGCACACTCTCCATGGCTCGACAAACCAGCGCCTACCAAATCAAATGCGGCTATCTTGCTTCTTGCAGCTTCATTTACTGGTGACTTTGCAATCAACACGGACTCCAATGCATTTATCCATTTCAAAGCAGACTTTCTGGGGCTCATGTCAAAGAAGGGATGATGTCCTACTGGAATTGTCAACGCATGTTTGAGGCGAATCAAATGCTCGGTAAACCTTTTTTCTGTGTCTTGCTGCTTCTTTGCGCTGTGTCTAGACCTGCTCGCTTCATCAGGTTGGAAGAGAGGGAGGGAAGAAAAAAAAAAAAAAGAAAAAAAAAAAAAAAAAAAAAAAAAAAAAAAAAAAAAAAAAAAAAAAAAAAAAGAAAAAAAGAAAAAAAAAAAAAAGAAAAAAAAAAGAGTCGTTTTTATTCATAAAAATAGTCTGTATGCGGGTATAAAAAATCTCAGCGTCTGGAAGATGTGGATGCAGAGGTTGCTGCTGCGGGAGCATTGCTGCTTTCAAGCTCTCGAAGCTCTTTGATGACAGTCTGCTCAGAGAAAAACACGTTGAGAAATGCTCTGTACAGTCGTCACTGAAATTTACTTACGGCAAGCGCTTCTGGATTAATGCCTCGTTCGCACAAGGACACACATAAACTCAATGTTTCTCTGTCGAGTCCTGTATTCAAAATGTTTGCCATCTCAGAGAGAACTTGTGCGCTCGCTCTATTTAGTAGGGATCCTGTAACGTGTGCGATACCAACTCACTATCAATTGTTTCCTTGACGTCTGTGTCTCTTGAAGGCTCCATTATCTGCTAGTTGTTTTCTTCTGGCAAGCAATAAAAAGTGCATTGGCTGAATATCGTAGCCTTCGCTATACTCCTAGGATGGGGCTACGGACTGCTTTTTAATACTATCAACTAACCGCAAGTCAAGTACCGAAAAGTGATTATCAGCAATGGTAAAAGAAAATCGTTCAAGGTTTTATTAACTGGATCAAGAGTAAAAATCAACATCGAGTATTTCGACTAGCCTAAATTATATGCTCATTAGGAGCATTTGCTTCTCTGCTCAACTTCCGTCGCTTCGAATTCAGCATTTGCTGGCCAGCTCGTTTGACCTGATTTACAATGTCCATCTCATCATGACCAAGCGTGCTATTCAACAAGAAATTTCTCAGATATTTTGGCCTAGCTTCAACAACGTTTGCAGCTTCTTTCAGAGTCCTTTTCATAGCAGATGCGGCCTGTGGGGTATAAAATGTCTCGCGCTTTGCATTTTGATATTCGAGCGCTAGTAAAGTGTAGTCATCAAGTTTGCCATCAGAGCAGACATCGATCTTTTTGTCGCAGATTAGTCCAACAGGCATCAAGTACTCTCTACGCTTAACTTACTGGGTCATTGTCTATTTTCTTTCTTTTGAATTCACGCAATTTATGATTCATTCTATCGAAAAGAGAGGTGTTATTCGTAAAGCCCTTGACTCCTGAACGATGCATTTACTCACTCGATAGCCTTTTTGAATTCAATCTTCTCTTCTGTAAAATGGGAATCTGGGTCCTGCTCTTGTACAAACAAAAAGGCCTCTGTATTCTTCAGTTTGTCAAAGATCAACGCAGCTTCAACATTAGTGTCCGTGTCAATGCTTTGCACGTAAAACTCAAATAAACAATGATAAATGTCTAGTTGGTTCGTCCTTTTAGTAAGGGAACAATCCACATAGCGCAATGATAAACAAAGATAGGGCTCTTACCTTTTGTAACTCTAATGCGATTTTTACCCCATATTGCTGGCTGTGAGATATACATGAAATACAGTGAGAAAATAACACCGATTTTGAGTGAAACGATATTGCTAGGGAAATAGTCTAGTGCAATGTCTCAATATGCTGCATGCAAAACGGATACTGTTGATTCAATTACCCAAGAAGCTTTTATAAAACGCATTCATGTACTTTTCACGGAACTCTCTTTTGACACAGGCGAAATGGACATGGTTAAAGTGCAGTTTATGCCACAAGATATCAAAGTCGTGGAATGTTTGTGTCGGGTGCTGTATAAATAATAATAATCATCATCATTACCATTGCCATTACCATTACCATGCTGTTTTACTACTCTTATTTTGACATACACTTATGAAACTGTACAATAAATACTCTACATCATCCTCAATGGCTTGTCTACTGATACCGACTGTCTTGGCTACACGAACCAAGTTGGCCGCTTCTAGAGATGTATTTGGAAAGCGATTTCTTCCGGCCCTTTGTGCCATATGTTCAAGTAAAAGAGATCTGTATTATACAAGTTGTGGGTTCAACCAAAGCAAAAAGTTTTTCATCCAGCCCTATGCGCGGAGAATGAAGAGGCTGTGCGCTATAATACCATTGTGTTGCATTGGAAAAGTGCATTGGCGCTCTGGATTGCTTTACTGCCAAGCATCAATTTTATTGACATGAAAGTCTTTCTTCTAGTTTTTAACGAGGCTGTTGTTGTTTTGAATCGAATGTGAGGTTGTCAGTTGATCTCTTTTTTTATTTTTTCATCTACGGCTTCAACGTAGTCTGTAACGTCTACTGGTATACTATCTTTGTCGAATACCGTAGCAAGCGATAAAGACACAGTTTTTTTGCAAGTCAATTTATGCGACTGCATTGTATTTTTGTCTCAAATGTTTGCAAACGATAAATCATAAATCAAGGACGCACAAGTAACAATATTCCTATCCTACTGCAGCTGCTACACAGTTTCGCTGGTTCTTTTTTTATTAAATGCTGATTGGATGCTCTTCTTCAACGCAGCCAATCCCTCGTAGCCTTTTAAAAGCTGATGTAAAATGATGCAACCAAACGTTGCCACGCCAATTCCGTCTAATTGAAAGCTATTTATCTGAATTGGCTTTTGCATGACGGTTGCGAGGAGGATGGGCAAACCACCTGTGAATATGTTCCGAGTATCTGCGGTTTTTATCGCCAGAATGAAAAAAGTCAATCAGTGTCATGTGTATAGTAATAAAGAGACATACATACCGTTAAAATCCACTTTGTTCACAACCCAGATTCGTATGCCTGTAACTGCAATCAGAGTATACAGTATGATCGTAACACCACCAAGCACCCCTTGAGGAATCGACTTTACTATTGCACTGAATTTTGCAAAGAAGCCTAGTAGCATGGCAAACACGGCTGCAAAGAGAATCACTAATGGCGAGAAAACTTGAGTTACTGACTAGGTAATGATGCAAGATTTAATATCTATTTTTTTGCCATGATAACGTTCTGAGGGTTTCTTTGCATACCAAAACTCCAATGTTTTCGGCATACGTTGTAAATGGAACGGCGCCAGTCAAACTTGCTACAAAACACCCCAGGGCATCGCCTAAATATGCTCTTCCAACGAACCCCAGCATGGGCCTGTTTGTGATGGAACTGATTGCTTTCATATGTCTATGATTTATGCATTTATTACTTGGTATTAATAACCTGATCCGTGGCATATTGTTGTAAACATTTACCCAAGATTCTCTGCCAAGAGTACAACCAATATAGGCATTACCATGCCGACTGAGCTTGCCTCAAATTTTAAACTGAAATAAACAGTTGGCGCACGAATCCATGGATTAGAAGCAATTTCTGAATAGTCTATAGGCGGCCCTATGCCCTTCAATCCGCACATGGCATGAATAAAGTAGCCTAGCATGGTCCCTAGTAAAAGAGCTCTTTCCAATTCAAAATTAGGCCCACATTTGCCAAAGATGCATGGTGAATTACATTACATCCTGCGCAAAGCATTAGTTGGGGCGTAGACTGAGATCAGCATAACAGCAGCTGCAGTAGCAACAGCCATATAAGTGTCAAATGATGATGTGGTGGCCTCATCATAAGATAAGAAGGCAAGATGCAGTCCGATGCTTGTGATGATTGAGCCGGTAACAACTGAATGTCTTTAATGAGCATAGACTACGGTATACCTATGTAATTACATCTGATCATACTTACTAGGGGGCATCACAAATTCCAACCATGAATAGCCAAACATCATGACTACCAGTGCTACTGTCGCATAAGCGAGACTCAGTACGAATATGGCACCCTGAACACTAGCAGTGTTTGTATTCATTCCTGAGTTTGGTGTGCTAGTGTAGTTTGAAATGGTCAATATGATGCTTACGAATGACCCTGAACACCCCAAGTAAGATGGCACTCGTCCGCCCGTTACTATAAAGAAGATGACTGTGGATAATCCAGAGAAAAACAAAGATGCTATGTTTTATATATATACATATATACATGTATGTATGTATGTATGTACGTTTTCAAATATGAATGGCTAGTTTTGATGATATGATACTTGTACGTACTGTTGGAATCATAACCCAAGATAAGGGCTATAGTGTAAATGTGATGGCTTTAGTTTCTGTATGGTATTTTACGAATTCATCTATTTACGCAAGACGATCACACCACTGAACATGGCTAGCACGTGCTGGATACCATATGCTACGCATTGAAGCCAGCTAGGCCTTTCTTCTATCTGTACAGTTCCGCTTTTCTGATGCTTGTAATGAGGGAAATAATATTTGATGGCATGTTTCCAACCGCCGCTGCGTGGCTCAGGGGATGGCTTTGTTTCATTGCTAAAAGCATCCATCTCATTCAAAATATGGATGGAGGAATCCTGTATATTGTTATTCGATAAATCCATTCAATGCTATAAAAGATAAGGAATGGAGAGAGAGAGAGAGAGAGAGAGAGAAAGGGAAATAGAGTGGATCCACAGCCTTAAATGCATATGCAAGGCTTGCATTATAGCGGTTGCTCCTGAAAGTATATAATAATAAACCATTAAAATTTTTTATTCACAAGTGTGTATATACATTGCAATAGATGTAGTTTAGAAATCTTCATTTGCTTGTCTTATTTCATTCATCAAGGCATTGTCAGGGTTAAGACTTTCAAATAGGCCATAGTCAAATTTACCATTCTCCATGAGCCTGGTGGCCATGCGGTCAATAGCAATTACTGCCAACACAGTTTGGATATAAGCATCAATAAGATCGTCAATACCCAAGCCAAGCTGATTGAAATCCTTTCTATCCATTAAAATAAGCCTTGAAGTATCAGTCGTCCAGCCACCGTCCGGCAGCTTTACAGACAGGTTTGTGCCAAGCATATCCCATGTATTCGCATCAGGTGGCAAGTCCCCAGCTAATGGCAACCTCGCTTTGCGCCCATAGATGCAGATGGGCCTGAATCCTTGCTCACTGCCAGTCACCATCATGCGAAGATCGCTTACGTAGGTATTATTCTTCTTATTGGGGATAGTGCCAACATGGTAGAATTTGCCAGCCGTAGTGACACTTGACCAAGAGGCATTACCAACGAGAGACTGGACAATAAACTTGTCATAGTGGTGGTCTTGTTTCATAAAGTCGTCCAATTCGGCTTGGTTAGTGATTGTATACACTCCTTGTCCTGCATTGCTATAGGGCACCTTGAGCACTGCATGTCCTCCCATTGAATTGATCCACAAAGGGATCTCCCCGAGTGTAACGTTGTTGATCGTTTCAGGCGTTTTTATACTGAGACCGGTGGCCAAAATGTCCTTGTTATAAAAGTCGTACGCTCTTGCAGCCATCATTTTGTTGCGTCCACCCGCAAGACAACTGATGATCTGGTTCATGACGATAGTCTTTGTCTTGAGTGGAAATCGGTTCCACGGCTTTTGCGTGAGATAGCGGAAACACGCACGAATGGGGTGCCACACTTTCTCTTTGTCACGAATGTACAGGACGCGATCTTGCCATTTGATGTCTGGATCTGGGTCATCAGCATGCCATTCAGCGAGCCAGACATGTTCCTTTGCAACATCCGCTAGCACCGCAGCATAACCGCTGGATTCCATCATATTTTTGTCACATACCACTGCTAATCCGCCTAGACTGGGATCTGCTTTTGAAAGTTGGTCTTGAAAGGCGGATTCAATCACCAGACGGTAGCCGCCCTGCTCATTATGATCACCGGTTTCAGACAGCAACGGCATTGACTTTTGGCCAGAGGGACACGAATTGGTTTCAATCACGATCATTTGGCGATGGCCCGAGGCAGTGGTTACGTTGAACAAGTCAGAGCCTACGTGCAAACGACGGGTCAATTGGGTTGCTAGGCAATGCTAGCGTCAACAGAAACTTACCAGCCCATTGGAAATGCTTTGGACTATAACTCAGAACCTCCTTCAAGTCTTGAGCCTTGACCTGCGGATTCAGATGTGTGTAGCGAGCAATGATTCTGTCATTCCCCAGCGTGAAGAAGGACTGGATCAACGGATGGATTTGCGCATTCAGCACGCGAGGGTAAAAGTGCTGCTCAGGCTCAAATTCGCCTTGAGATAACAGACGAGCGTCGTCTTTGTGATGAGAACTTTCACCTGGCAACGAAGCCTTCTCGCCAGGCGGTGTTTTGGGCGGAGTGGTTTGGATCTTTTTGTCTTCTGACGGAGGAGGGGCAGCGTCCTTGCTACATTCAGTCGGTAAAAGAGGAGGAGAACCCAGCGTAGCAGACATGTATAAATTGAACAAAAAAAAATAAAAAAGAAGGTGTGATTTTGTGTGTGAGAAACAGAGGGAAAAATTATCTCAAATCAAATTTATACTGTCCAAAAAAAAAAAATGAGAAAATTTTTTTTTCCTTCAGAGCTTCGTCTGTTGATTCTAAATAAAGGAATTAAATTAAAAAAGGACCAGTCAATGGATACGATTTCCTCTCATGCAAGAAGATCAGAGACGTTTTTTGTGACACTATCATCTTTACAGAAAGTGTGTTGTATCAAACGCACATGTTCACACGTCTCGTATTTCAGATCTCCCTCCTCTCCTTTCCTCCCGTAGCATGCATCCATTGGTTGGAAAACACCAACCGAATCATGCAGCCCCCAATCTGGTTGCTGGGCTTGAAATACCCGAGAGCAGTTCGAGTCAGTTCGAGTCGAAGCGTAGGCGTAAGCGAGTAAAAAAAAGGGATACGGTACTCTAGAGAGATCTGAAAGCCATCAAGACAAGGCTTGAGCATTTTATTCAAGCCAAAGTCGGGTCAAATCACAGAGGAGAATACTTTACTCGGCGCAAGCCGTAATCACTATCTCACTATCATGTCTCGGCCTCTATAAATGGGTGTGGTTCAGCAGAGTAGGTCTGCTCCGGGTATTGACGTCGATTGGGATCAAGCAAAGTAGCTGTTAAATAATACATCTTGGAAGGCTACAGCCGAGGCTTCAACTGGGCTACTTTTTCATTCCTACTTTGCGCTTTGCCATCTCTGGGCAGTGTTGACAGTGCAGCAGACGAACTTGCAGGCCCAAGAATTGACATCTATCCTCTAGACAACGAAGCTGCTGTATGGCATCCAACAATGTCAGGATGAAGACAAGGCAACCCGTATCTGCGAGCTCACCATAAAGGGTAACAGTTTCCTCAGTCAAATGAGATTGCAATCGATTTTACTTTTCCAGCTAGTAAAACCCAATCGACTTTCAAGATGTCAGTCAGTAAACGATCTGCTGGTCAAAAAGCTATTGAATACCCGTAAGTTGAAGATTTAGTGCATTCAACCGTCTTGCAAGCCGCAACTGGGTTTGCCGCTTTTGACAAAGCACACCCACAGATCAAAAGCCGGGATTCGTAACCAAATCAATCAAGACGCCTGCAGCGAGTGCCCCTGATATTCTCTATGCTGGAATAAAGTCTCTCCTCTTGACGAACGCAACAGATGTTATTCTGATTGATATTCGGTAGAAGCACATCTCTGAAAAAAAGTACCAGTCGCTTAATACCATGCATGCGGTTTAGTCAGTGGCAGCGGGCTTGAGTGAAATACACGATAAATTCTTTGTTTGATAAAGACTTGAAACAGATTGGACGACTTTATGAAACAGTTCGTATCAAAAGTGATGTTTGGCACGAAATCAGGCGTATTCCTTACTGTACATTGACTCGTATCAAATACGCTTTGCCACAAACGTAAATATTCCAAAGACCAAGTGATTTGTATCATTCGCAATTCCAGTCTGGCAAAATCAGGCCAACATTGGCGTATCTGCAACAAAAAGGGATATCCGGAAACAGCTCTGCTTGATCATAGTGCCCGATTTTGAGTTGGCCTATGAATGCGAAAATTTGTACGTTGCCCTGGAACGTGCACAAAATCTGAGCCCAAAAGAGAGCCAAAAAAAAAAAAGCGTCGTGGGTCTGAAGCATTGGGGGCATATGGCAACTTTAAAATGGTGCGACTCACACACCAGCGCACCAAAAACTATGATCGCCCTTTTCGTTCGTTTATCTGCCTGCTGGTAACAAGACCAATTTGCGTAGAATGATCAAGATTTCTCAGCTGCGTGTCGATCCAATATCCCGATTTTAAAACGCCAGTAGCTCTGGGATAGATCTAGATGGCCGACATGACAGCAAAAATTGCATGGCCTGTACAAAAGAAGCACGACCGTTTCAAGCAACAGCAGCTGGGATAACAGAACAAGCTGATAATGTGCCTGAGCAGACATGTAGCAACAGCGACTCATCTAGTCTATTATAATATGGTTTCGCCCTTACGAGACCACAATTGGCAACCGTTAACTGTGTCAAAAAGTTTTTTTTAGAGGCGTATTTGCCGCAAATAAAAGAATCAAAATAACGCGGCTAAATCTGTTCCAGCATTCGACTATTGATGAGGGAATTGATAATATCGAGGGAGCAGGGGGGATGGGGGGGGGGGGAGGCGCTTGGGGAGTTGAACATGACGGCGACATTTCAAAGAATCTCATCACGAGAAAAGCGGGAGATTGATCTACTGCTGGATGCTGCTGTAGATCACCTTGGCGGCTACAGTGATGATGACAATGATAGGTACCTCTATTGGTATCATTACTGAAATTACTAATGCTACTCTATGGGTTAAAGCAACTTGTTTAACTGCAAATCACATCTCGGCTGGTTCTTTTGAAACAGTAATGCAGGCGTTTTTTTTAATTGAAGGTGATGATATTCAGCTCCCAGACTCATCACGTATGCATTTTTACTTGAAATAGCAATTGCTCTTTTGCCAGTTGTCCATGACATTTATGGCATACGAAAAATACCGCGCAGTGAAAGACTTGTAAGTCTGATGACATATTAAGAGACGAACTATATTTTACAAGGCATTGCAGTTATAATAAACAATATCCTATGCATAACAAAAGGAAAGTAGTATGTGATATGTATATCGATGATACCAAAGTGAGCGACACACATAGGAGGTAAACTCGATAAATGTACAGTAAATGACATTTTTGATGAAAAGTTTTATTGCAATGGACAATTATTTATCTACTTGGGCATTTTAATCAAAAATTCTGTATTCTTGTTTTCAGCTCTCGCTCGTAACAATTACTACTACAAACGACGAATACTCTACAATTACACATGTTGGTACAAACGGCTTTTTTTTTTAAAAAAAAAAACTCCCATATTTTGAAATTGAAACAACTGCAAACAGTGAATTCATAATCATACGCATGCTGATCCGAACGCTACAGATTCTCAATCGCTAGATTGGTGTTGTTGATTTTAGTCTGCTCAGGACGCATTTTGTTGTTTACCAAACATCTCATATTGTGGTTCTATCTAAAGCAGCCAATCCATCACAATCTGTTGTCCTGATACAACTACTCCCAAAAATAGTCTTCCGATAGTTACCTACACCCTGCAACGCCTTGCGACAGTGCAGCTGCAACTTGCATACAGATACTTTACAGGCGGAAATTACCCACCAGTGCCACGCAGTTCAAGACTGTACCACAATATCTTTTGTTTACCATCGTTTTCAAAAAAAGTTCATGCAGATAAGGTCAATCAACTGACCCAAATATGCCGTGAGTATGCCTTGGGCCTGGCTATCATAGAAAAACAGCGTCGATCTGTTCGAGCGAGCAATCCATATAGCACAAAACGCGCATTGGAATTAGCGGCTCACTCCACCCATCTCCTATTACAAATGTCCCGTTTGTAGCTGTCTCTTCCTCAAACTGCTGAACAAACTTTCAAGTGGGAAGGATCTAATATAGCGGATCAGTTTAACACGGGTTTATTAGAGTTGCTGCCTCCCAAGAAGATTGATGTTGAGGTTAAATTGATCAGGGCACAATTACAATATTTTAAAAAGCTTAAATGACGAAATTCACTGGGATCACAACCCTTTTGTTATATGCAGTTTGAGCTAAGAGCCTCTTAATAAGGGGTCTTCATTTTATCAGGCCAAAAACTGTTTTAATGTCTTTCAAATTGGATTAACTGGATTGGGCTCCAGTGCCATGGCCTGATACTTGTATATTTATATATATATATAAAATGCCATCGTACCAATCCACTATAATGTATATATACAGTTATACCACATGCAGAAGCTTTGTTCGTGGTCATTATTGTTTTAGTTTTTTCAATCAAGTAAAGCAACTTCTATGTCTCCAGGAATATTTATTGGCAAAGCTAAACGTTTATAGGACGTTGATAATGACAGATAACTAGACCAACCTAGCAGAAGGTCACATAGGGTTCCTTGATAAAACCACATTCCATTTATTTTTGCAAAGCTAATCAGCAGAGACAATGGCAAAAGACCAAACCACAATACTTTGGCTGCCCTAGTAACGATTCTATTGACATCTCATCAACCACCGCCAGCCCATTCAGTCTGGCCGTTGGGCAAATAGCTTATATATTACATAAGTACAGTATTTTTAAACGAACAATAAAGACTATTGATACACTATACCAACTAGAGAGCGAACAATCATGTTCATTATTTTTGGATCGTTAACATTTTGCTAATGAGGCCTGCTCCAGGTTTCCCAGTAAAAAAAACAAAACAAAAAAAAAGGTAGATTGCAACCTTCATCTGTTTCGACCATAGCTAAATACGTTTTATAAGTAATTTAGTTTTGTTTTCAAATGAGCAAGATTTTTTTTTTTTTTTTTTTTTTAGCTTACAGTGTTGGATAGACATCTTACCCCACTTGGCAAGATGTCTATTCTACGTTGTAAATATAGTTTATTTCAAAAATGTCTAAAATTGATGTCAAAATTATTACAAGAGCGAATAAATGCGAGTATTCGACTACCGTCTGCAACGACGTGCTATAGACATTTTACTTGAATTGAATATCAAAGGATTTGTCCAAACCAATAGATAAATCTTCAAGGGTAACACTGTTATTGCTACGGGTCAGTTTGGTAGATTTCTTGCCAACACGAGCGCTTTCCAACTTGGATGCAGCCTTGCCAATGATAGTAATGGAACCAATCTTTTCAGCCTTCTTGTAATCAAACTTGCCAGAAGCCTCGAGTTTACCGTTCTTGTAAGTAAAGGTGATATCAGAACTAGAGTCCACATTCAAAGATTCGCCGTCATCGATGTAGAGTCTACCCGTAGCTTGATTCTTGTCATCAAGGGCAATGATGAGGCTGTAAGGGGTGGAATATGTTTCGCTAACAGTATACTTGGGACTCTTGGTAGGAACAATAGCTCCACCACGGATGTGAATAGGGATGTGAGTAAGAGGAGCATCCAAAGTAACAGTCTTGACCTTAGCCTTGCTCTTGTTATCAACAGTTACTTCGTGAGTGTACCAATCGTACCAAGTGCCACCAGGGAACTGAGCTTTGACAGTTGTTTCGCCTTCATCAAGAACAGGGGACAACAAAATGTCAGAGCCAACCAAGGTTTGGACATCATTAGCAGATAATTCCTCGTACGCAGGATATTCAAAGATAAGAGGGCGCCATACACCAGTACCCAAACGGTTAGACTCTTCGAATAGAGTATAAAAGTAGGGAAGCAGGGTGTAACGAGCGTTGATAGCAATACGACTGGCTTCAGCAGTGCTTTCCCAAAGATAGGGCTCTTGGTCTACAGCGGCATTGTTATTATGGTTACGAGCAAAGGGATAGAAAGCACCGATTTCCATCCAACGGGTACATAATTCTTCTGTGGTGTCATCGTTGAATCCACAGACATCAGCGCCCGAGAAGGAAACACCAAACATTTGGAAATTAAGAACATTGGCCAACGAGTTCTTGAGGTACGACCAGAAAGAGTGGTTATCACCGGTCCAGTGACCTACGTTCTTACCGCTGCCAACAAAGCTAGATCTAGTCAAGACAAACGGCCGAACTTTTTTGCTTCGCTTGATAAGAGCATTTCGAGTGATATAGCCTTCGGCATGGCCGTAAAGGTTGTGGATATCGTAATGAGGAATATCGCCATAGTGAAGAGCAGTGGTAGCAACCGTAAACTCTGATAGATTACCGCCACCATTGTTGATAGCATACTTGGGATACAACAGGTTACGTTCCTCACCAGGAGGATTGCCCATCTTGATCAAGTCTTTCTCCCAACGAGTGTGGTTTTGAGCTTGCTCTTCCTCAGTGTAAGTCCAACGATACTGCTGATTACCAGCATCGATCTTGCCAGTGCCACAGGAGCCAAGACAGAAGCTGGCAGGTTCATTCATGTCTAGATTATATAAATGTTAAAAGCATTATATGTCATATCCTATGGGAAATACTTACCAACCCAAAGACCATCCACACCAAGCAAGTTGACGAAATCGATGATCTCCTTGGACCAGTATTCAGTAGCATTAGGATGCCACCAATCAGGGAAAGTGGTGAAACCTGGCCACACTTGACCGATAAAGTCTGTGCCATCAGCATTCTTGATCCAAACGTCCATCTCTGTACCTCTGACATAAGGCTCATAAGTAGTGTTGGCACTGATAGCGGGGTCAACCATAACGACATAGTGTTGGTCATTTTTATGGAGTTGTTTGCCTAGAGCAATCATTTTATCCTGAGGAAAATTGACATTATCAAATGTGAAATCTTTGGTTTGATCCATGTAGTCAATGTCAACCTAAATGATTATGATGTTAGCTTTGAATAGCCATGAAAAAAAAAAACACTGGCTCTTGATTTATTTGGTCTTACCCAAGCAGTTTGAACTGTATGTTATAACGTACACGAAGCTGTTATTAAATATATTTGATGCAAGTGAGTTTATTTTCGACTTACGAGGGATATTGGCTTCCTTGTATTTCTTGACAACGGTTTCAACGGATGAGATATTCTTGTAACCATAACGACAGTGATGCCAGCCAAGCATCCAGTGGGAAGGCATCATAGGTTTACCGATTAGATCGGTGTAAGCGATGCTAAGATCATTGGGGGTACCAGACTTGGGTGCAAAAAAGTAAAAATCAAGGATACCTCCAATAACTTTGTAGGTGATACGACCTTCGGTAGTAATAATATCCATGCCATGAGAAGACATCAAGAGAGCACCATGAGCCTTTCCGTCACGTACCTCTTGGTAGTAAGGATGAGCTCCATAGATGTTGCGATAGAAACTGTGTTGTCAGAGAACCTGTTAGTAAAGTTGATTTAAAAGCTCTCGAAAGCATGCTTACTCGTCAGCGTTATCACGAGCCCAAAGAGTTGTTACATTCTAACAGGTAATGGTTAGTTTAGGTGTGGTTGCCAGATATGAATAAAGATTCCTTACAGTGGTGCGCTTGAATGGAGCGGTCACCTCACCAAAACCATAGATGTTAGCATCTTTAGGGACTTTAGTGGATAATTCCAGATATTGATCTTCGAAAACCAATGGCAAGTTGGAAGTATCAAAGATGGCAACCTTATCACTCTTGCGGACAACTTTAAAACTGAAGGGTTTCGCAGTATAAACGAAGTCCAAGTTCCCATTCTTAGAAGAGGCATAGTGTTTGAGTTGAGGACGTTCAAACCCCAGGGGACTGTCAGGAACGAGATGTTGCTTATTGGCTTTATCAGAGATCTGGTTGGCAGAGTTAGTTGATCCTCATAAACCTTAAAAATTTCACGCTCACCTTGACATGAAGTCTCTCTTCAGTTTCGTATTCAACATCGACAACAAGATCTTTGATGGTTCTACCAAATGTATCAACACCAGTTTTCTTGTTTCCATTGGAATTGAAGCTTAGAGGGATTTGAAAACCAGCTTCAGTGTTCTTGACATGTCCCTTAATCTTGTAGCCAGGAGCAGAAGGGCTCACAGCTGTTATTGTGCCAAGATATCAGTAATGTATATCTAATTATACAATTTTAATAACCTTACCGTAAGTAGCCTCAGTTTGACAGAGGACTTGCCCTGAGATCAAAGCAATAGCGACAAAGATGAATGAAACTTTTGTCATTAGAGTATGTAATTGGACAAGGAGGTGAATAAGTAAAAAAAAAAAAAAAAAAAAAAAAAAAAAAAAAAAAAAAAAAAAAAAAAAAAACACGATTTCCTCTTGTGGGTATTTATATTTTTTCTGATGTATAAATATGCAGCACAATCAATGTACATAATTCAAGTATACCGTATTCATACGATGATGTATTAACTGCGTATATCATGAGCGGTTGAGCGGGTAAGTTAAATACAACATTTCCCGGTCTTACAAAGGCTCGCACAAGCGCAACATCTCAAGTTGATGGTGAAAAGCTGAAACTTTTTTCACTGAAAATATGTATTGATTATGTCCCGTGATGTTCAGGTTGTACTGAACAAGTATCCAGCTACTTACAAGCACTTATTTTAACTATGGCAAATTCCCATTGAAACTGGGAAACTAGAGTCTGCAAGTCGAAATGCCATATATCCAAGTGACAATGCAAGGTGTATGGTAGATCCTTACAAAATTCAACACTTTGTCTCGCGTTATTTGTATTGCTAAAAGACTTTGATCTTGTTAAACCCCATTATGCAGGTATTCCTCTAGTGGAACTGTTTGAGCACACCTAACAATACCCACATCAACTTCTTTTTATTTATTAGTGAAAGTAACCCTTCTTTTTCTTTGTAATCAAAACGAGGATCCCCGCGGATGTCTCATACATTTGTGCAACCTCAATTGAAATGTTTTCATTCATATTAAACTATATTGCTTTAATTTATACCTATCCCCCATCAATAGCACGTCTTATCTCACACGTTATTCAAATCAATTACTGGTTAAAATATTACACAGTTTTAATGCAACCATTCATTGGACACAACATGGAACTTCTGAATTTGGTATAGGATTCGTTACATGTATAATTAATCTACTAATTCAGCCTGTGAACTGTGCTTCCGGCCGATTGTTTGCAGTTGAATTTCCCAGTTTTTACAGATAACTTGGGTAAATGCAAGTACATTACCTTTTCCTTTTATTGTATATTTTTGGGATTTCTTCCATCTATAGTAGGTAGACTTTGTTGTTCTCCATTTCGTATAGTTTAAAAACAACCCAAGTACCAGACCATCATCGTAAATAGGTTCCCATGGAATTGGTTCGTCTTTATTTAAATTGGACAGTTGTTGTTTCATGTACCTCCAATTGCGATTAGTGTTGGTGTTGGTGTTGGTGTTGCTGCTACTGCCAATGTTGGCGGTATTGGTATTGGCATTATTGTCAATGGTATTGGTGTCAGTGTTTTTGTCAATGGTATTGATACTATTGATGCTGGGGGGGAATATCCGAATGTAAAATCGCTTCATACTTTTGCTTGTATGATTGAGGGACTAGTCTGCAAATGACTGTGTTGCTCTTTTCATGGAAAACAGTGGTACAAGTCTTGACTAAATTCGTTCTCTTCAAATAAATTTCATCGTTCTTTGGTGGAGATGGACAATAAACTTCGTTTAACGTGTGCTTCGATAACTAACTCAATTTTTTCTACAGGGCTTTCATTAAGGTACTTCTGGTGAGTCAATGGATCATATCTGGTTCTATTTGTTATGATTGAAATTGGTTCTTGTTCTTTGACGTTCCAGCATAGTTCAGAGTCTTTAAGTTCTTTGATTTTTTTTTTCTATAGATTTTAGCGCTTTCCTCGGTATAATCAATATGGAAAAAAATACAAATCGCTTGGCCTTTTATGAGCATTTTCGTAATAGGGCAAAGTGGTATGAGAAGAGCAGGTAGAAGAGCGGGGTAATGGATATTGTAATTCAGAGCCACACTTCCTAAGCAAATCCAACATGAATCTCTATACTCTTATTTGCATTTTTCACTATCTTATACTATCGACTTTACATATTAACGCACTTAAATCTCTTACTACATGAGTTTGAAGATGTTCCCGTTGAACATTTATAGAATTTTATCCAGCATTCTATCAATGCTTTTCCCAAGTGCTTGAATAAAGAATCTATTTAACCACAAAAGTTTGGTCAAACTAATTTGTATTACTGGGAAATTCAACTTCACACAATTGCCAACATTTGGTAAAATTGATATTAGAAGCGCCGTATTTGAGTGCCCCATGTCTCGTCTGGAAAGCTTAACGCCAAATTTAGTGTTTATCAACTTGTCAAATTTTCGCAATGGCCAGCCATTCCATACACACTGACTATTTTAGTGCTCAATACTGTAGCGACACATATCTTTGTTAAGAAAACAGCGCTTAAAATGAAATTTATATACTTGTTTATGCTTTTATGTATGGATTTATCACGTTTAAGCAATCCTTAATGACACGTATTTTATAATTTACATGATGAGTGGCTCGTCACTGTTTGAAAGACGGTTTAAATGAAGGTATGCATCAGTTCCATACCTAGGTGTGAAAGTGGTCAATAATCTAAATATGCTCGTGCGATCTGAACACTCATACCCTTCCATCGATATCAGCTTCAAATCACCACCAAAATACCTTGCATACTGTTGAATTTTTTTGTTAGACACGGTTGTTGTTTTTTACTATAAATTGCATGATATTTACTAATCTTGAGATAGGCAAGCCATAGCCAAAGCCAGCCATAGGTGCTTTGAATTCTGATTTGTTGAATTCAGGCTCTAGTTCCTGTGCTTGGGCTGTTGTGTACTAATTTGAGCGAATTAGTTTGTGCATACTGTATAGACCTGTGCACTGTACCATGTATGTCCAGACTACTGGAATTCCAGAGCGGGGTAATCCCCCACCTTCATCTGAAATCTTTATGGTGATATCCTTGCATGGTCCAAGTTGGTAAGTTGAAAGAATTGGTTTTAGATGCGAAATCTCACCTCTTTACCATGAGCAATTACTAGCTTTATAGGAGGGTATTCGTCTTCATAGTCTGGACCGAATCTCTCGACCACAGCACGTAGTGAATTCTTGAGCAGCTCAAACACCATATGATTCAAATGAGATGGAACGTACATGAATTCAATGTCACCCGGACAAAACATTTTAACTTCGGGAGCTCTAAATAGGCCATAGTAATCCTCACAAATGAACCGAGCATTTGCAATTGCATCCTGAGCGATATCCTTAATGTTTGTTCTAGTGCATATGACACCCACATAATTTCGCATAAAAGGGCCACGGTATAGAGCTGAATGTTGGCCGATCAACATTCGAATACCGATTCTAGACATGTAGAAGCGGTCCAAAAACTGTTGGACGTCTGAATCAATTATGCTTGTCTTTCGGTGCTGCTTATATTCCAGAATACCTTGGGCCATTGTTGTTACTACAGGATCGTGTCTTCTTTTCACGGCCTCTATGGCTTTCACAAACGATTCTGTGTAAGATAAGATAGCTGGCGTGCATTTTATGTTTTCAAAGTTGTTGAAATATCGATGCCCTATTGTTGGGTAGTATTTTCCGGTTGGTTTTGATTGTGGAAGAGCTAGGTTAGGTGTGCTTTGAGGCAAGGACTGAGAATTTTTTGCGGCGTCTCGAAAGGAGGCTTTGAGTTCTGATGTGATTTCTGGTGTTGGCAGCTCTATTAATTCCTAAATAAAGTGAAATAAAAACAAATTGAACATCACACTCTCCCACAGTCGCAAAAAAAGAGAAAAAAAGTTACCTGGAATGATTGAGCATACCAGTTCTTGACTTTGACAATGGACGGCATGTCACCTAAGCTTCGAGGTAATTCGTCCAATTCCTTGACACGGTGTGCTAAACGAATGGGTAATTCCTCTATTCATAAATTAGACCTCTTTTTATTTTATTTTATATATATGTATGTAGGGCATGTCAAGGAGATATAATGCATGTATTTTACCATGTAAAAACTGGCTCGCTTTGAAAAATGTGGCAGGAGAAGGCTTTTGGCCTTTTTGCACATGTAAAATGTTGAGTCTTTTGAACATTTAGTTTGTGTCAATTTCTGTTTACCAAACATGACCATTTGTCGTAGAGAAACTCCAGTTTGTGGGAAATTTGCGAAATGCTTGATCTTTCCATAGAGTTGAGGAGTAAGTGTGAACATGGAAATTTTCAAATATAAAGAGAGAAAAAGAACGTGAAAAAAAGAAGGTTGTTTGTGAGTTACTAAAGCATCGTAACCAGCCAGCCAGTTTTATTTTAAACCACCGTCATATGAAAATTTGCTTGAAATTGTATAGGCATGGGATTTTAAGTGGGGATCATTTCCCCACATTGCGTTATCATGCTATTTTTTTTACCAGCGCAAATTGAGAACGACCACATGGCATCAGGTTTCTTTTGAAGTTCTCTGTATAGTTTGTCCAAGAATTGGGGATAATTATCAGCATTGCAGCCTAGTGGATCTTGCAAAACTGGTTGGGCACTTTTGAGTATATTACAGGCGTCCCAGAGGAACTCTCTGCTTAGTGGATCAGGCTTTCCTGGGTACATAAATCAGTGAGTAAATTTGAGAATTGATGCCAATTTACACATTCCAATTATATACCTAGAAACACATCCTTATTTTCATAATGCTCCAATTGAAACATTTGGCTCTCTAGTAAAGATTGCAATTTGAATGCAATATAAGGCTCTTGACCCCGGCCCTCAATCACTTGCTTGACTGAATTTTGCATAGGGTGTTCAATATAATCGTTGGAGACAAGTGTTCAAGAGTTATTTACTCACATATCTTTCCTACATACTTGACAAACTCGTTTCCTCTCTCCTAAACGTAGGCATTCAGTAAGCATCAAATGATAAGCAGAATGGCATATACGTACAAGCATTCCACATTCAACGACCTGAATATATCCGCCGGGTTTTAATATTCTATATGCTTCCTGGATCACAATAGGCCATTCTTCCCCTTTTAATGCAATGATGAACAACCTTATATTCACAAAATCAAATGTGCCGTCTGAAAATGGCAACCTTTCCAGGGCATTTCCTTTTTGAAAACTAACATTGGGTGGTCGAATGTTGTTTGGGAATACGTCGCACATGTCTACACCAATGAACTGACTTGATGGGTACTCTGTTGCAACATCCTACCATGATTCTGTATGAGTGAGAGAATTCTATAATTCATTACATGCGACCTTTTTACACACACCATCAGCCAGGTACCAGGTCCGCAACCTAAATCTAGAACTACTGTATTGCTATTCTCCATGTCAATGCCTCGTAAAATTGTATTGGATATATTTCTATTGTATTGCTCTGTATTAACAATCACTCAGTAATAATTATTTCAAGAATATACCCTCCAAATAGTGTCTTTAATGCAAAATGTTGCTATTTATGAAAAATCAGACTTAATTGGTCTCTTTGAAAGTATGTAAAAAGCACACTTTACCCCAACTAGCCTGTCCATTTCTTCATTATCATTGGGAAACCAGTATGCCGAATTAGCAACATGGTGAAATCTTCTTCCACTCATAAAAGTGCTCTCTGTGATAGAGCTGATACTTGGAGCTGCTTGCTTTTCACTGTAGTCTGGATTCGTTAATGAGGACCTTATGCTAGGGAGATCAATGCTGTTTGCATTGTACGACTTTCTTGGGGACTGTAATGAATTTGTGATGCGTCTCTTTTTCTTGGCTATTGAAGTTGATAACTTAACGCCCATTATTATTATCGACTAAAACGAAAGAGAGATAGAGACATTTCATTTGAGAGAAAAATCTTTTATATAGTCAGGATGTACAAGACCAACTGTGTAACAAAGCCAATACACTTTGAATACAGAGGTTCCATTTGTAATACATATTTCATTTATCGCTCTTGTGCCTTGATAGCAAACTTGAAGAAAAAGCTTCAAAGTGACCTTTTCTTGATTGCAAAAATGCTCAGGCGTATAGAATCACCTATAATCTTACTGGAAATCATGGCTTATTAGTTACTTCAAGCGTACTTTATCTCTCATAGAAGCAAATTGTCATAATATAGCTTTAGAAGCTTGGATTTTTCACATAAAGCAGTTTCCAAGACACTGAAAATAGAAACCCACGTTTCATGAACGCCTGTTTGGTAACCACATGTTTTACTAACGAATCGATCGGAATTGATTAAATAATCTATCACTCTGTATTTTCTGGAAGCTTTGCTACACTAAATTGCAAAAAGTAAACCTTCGATAGTAATGATAAGGCTTGGATAGTTGTGAGTGGCACTTGACCTTAGTGCAACTTATGTATCGAACAGCGGGGGCCGTCGAGGATAATAATTATTGCTGCTCCTGTTGTCTTTATGGATGGCAGAATCTATTTGGTATGACATTATCTTTACGAAAAGGGACCCATATTTGAATCATGTCGAGGCTTGCTGATAGGTCGCAATCCACACTTGACTAATTCAAAATTTATCACTGAGCAGCAAGTAAAGACCATGTCTCTTGAAAACACGGTGGAAATCAATGACAAAAATGGGTTCCCATGACACTTTGCCATCGGAGCCGACCAAGTTGCCATTGCAGCCTCAAGAAACCTTTCACTCAATATTGATTTACTCTCAATTAGCTCAGACTAACTGACAATTTAAACTTTCTGTACACAAACAATGGTTAATTATTGACAAATCTTACATGGGATAGCTATATTGAAATCTTTAGCTGGTTCCTATGCGATTTCATCTGCTTGTAATCGGACATGCGGGAATGACTTATCAAACAGAGCTTGTAGACGGCATTTTTCCGCGTACTTAATTATCTATAGTAGTTTTTTGACATATGCTGATATTATACATGACTCGACCAATCAATCATATGGAGGAAGTATACATCTCTATTCTGC